>CM055123.1:339799099-339984099 GCA_029206835.1 Rana muscosa | reverse complement strand
TTCCTGCTGTCACAGTATATATATATACTGTGAGGGGGTTAGCTCGGCAGCGGGTGTGTGTGACCCCCGGGATGGGCTCCCCAGACAAAAACAGGCCCAGCAAACGGAGGTTGTGGTTTTCAAAATCAAAAAGGTGCGGTTTATTTTCTATTTACAGTGACAAAACACAGCAAAGCAAAAGAAACATAAATAAAATAAATCCTGGTCAACTTGACCTCTGACTAAACATACAGGTTTCCTAACTAACAACTGGGATCAGCCTAGTGCTGTCCTAGTCCCTAAGTCCCTGGTTTTAAATGTCCAAGCAAATAGCCACACAGGCTTTGTCTCACCGCACAGGGGTTCACTCTCCCTAGACAGTCCACACAGGTCTGGTTCCAGGCATGAGCTAACATCTAATGAAGCTGGGAGTTCTTATAGAGGCCTAAATGAGCTGACAAGGTTCAGCTGGTCTCCTCATCTCTGTCTGCACGATGCCCCACACTCTCCCTAGAGGTATGAGTCATCCATGAGCCCACTAGCCTTATACAACTCTCCACCTAGTTGTATAAGTCGGCGTAAAGCCTGAATCTGGGCGAAATATATCTACCCCCCTGGATGCAACCAGGTGACTTTACCTTCCTGCTGTCACAATATATATATATATATATATATATATATATATATATATATATATATATATATATATATATATGAAGGCCAGTATGCTGGCCTGAAATTATGGGAGGAGTTCGAGGGGTACTTAAGCAAGACCGTCCACGATGGTCATGGTAGGCTCTAGTGCGGGGTAATACGACGTCACCAGCCCGACGCTGCACAACTCACAACGTCCGTGTAGTTGCGTTCGTACCTTCCAGATTGCTCACAGTTGATCGTGTCCTCGCTCACTGTCGCAGATAGGACCGGTCGTTACCATTCGAAAGAATCGTAGCGCCGGTATACGTTTCCCTCTTTTTTACAAGTTACACGGCTCACAATCCGTGTTTGTCTGTTAGCATTCTATGTCTACTGCCTAGTCCAGTTGTCTTTCGAGCCCTGTCACACTCAACGTTAGGACCGTAACGGCCCCCCAAGACACTACGTCTCACAGAGCTTTCTGGTTCTACGAATCACTCATACAGCTCGCAAGCCACTTACTACAAGTCGCGCACACGATACCCGGTTGCCGAACCGGCGTCCCACTCTTCGTTTCCTCATCCCATCTACTGATGCCCTACGCCTCCTACGATACTCTCCCTTCACCTGATGCCCCACACCTCTTACTACACATGACAGACACCAACAGCCGGTCCGAATCTAGTCGCATAACATCGGCACTACAGTTCGGACCCTCGGCAATCACAAGCCCCTTCAACTTTGAAACACCAGTCAGTCGATCCGAGTCCAGTCGTATCTCCGACGCTACGATTCGGATCCAGCGCATCGAAACCCCTCATGTCGCAGCCTTTACCGATCCGAACCCAGTCACAGCATCGGCTCAAAGGTTCGGATATCCGGCATATACGATCGATCCGAGCCCATTCGCATCACCGGCTCAATTGACTCTGATCTATAGCATCAAACTTCTAACTGATCCGAATCCAGTCGTAGCATCGGCTCAAAGATTCGGATCTCTGGCATTTACGATCGATCCGAGCCCAGTCGCATCACCGGCTCAATTGACTTGGATCTCTAGCAACAAACCTCTCTATCCGATCCGATTCCACTCGTAGCATCGGCCCAAGGTTTCGGATCAACGGCAACGCGACCAATCCGAGCACAGTCGCTCCATCGGCTCAAATCTATAGCATCAAACTTTCCTAACCGATCCAATCCAGTCGTACCGTCGGCTCTAAGATTCGGATCCTTGGCAAACTCTATCAAACCAAGTCCAGTGGCACCACCAGCTCGACGACCTTGCTTCCCTGCACTACAGACCCCTCCAACCGATCCGAACTCAGTCGCAGCCTCAGCTGAGACGTTCAGTTCATCGGCCATACGAAGGGTTCGTACATTACCGGTCGCATTATCGGTGCCTTTACGTTCGACTCATTCCTCAAACCATGAAAAAAAAAAAAAATGTGTGTGTGTGTGTGTGTGTATGTATGTGTGTGTATGTGTATATATATGTGTATATATATATATATATATATATATATATATGCATTGCATACACACATTACATCAATTACTCCGGCTTCATCACCCACGGTCATCCCTACATACTCACAATTCACAAACTTTCCTTCTTTCGCCTCCTCAGCAAGGCTGCTCTTCCTCGCAATCGCTGCGAGCATTCGTCAAGTGGTTCAAAATCAGCCACTCATCATCTCCAGTAGCAACACGGCTTCTCACCTTTTTCTCTGTCGCTTTCCCCATACAGGTCAGTTTGAGATTGAGCTCCAGTTGGTCCACCCTGCACCAGGTTGGACAGTATTCCCCTCAGGTAAAAAAAAAAAAGAGAGAGAAAGGGAAAATATATATATATTTCCGTGTCACCCTTGTCACAGGTTTCCGGTCGACCCACGTCTCGACCTCAACCAGACTCCGACTACCGGCGCACCAGACAGGTGCGTAAAATGCAAGGCCCCCCCTTGCTTTCTTCTCGCACTCTTTCACGACATATGTTTTCTTCACATACACAATTTGACCGCTCACGAGGCGCTAGTGACTGTCACATACCTCTGTGCACTACACTCTGTTTTCGAAGAGCGATCCGAGATCCTTCACCACGCAGACAAGATTGCCTAACATCCACCTTGCTGGCAGTGCGAGGGTTAGCAGACCGACCACACGTCAACTAACTACAGATCGTAATATTCCTACTTAGCGTACCAGACGTCAGCTACCCGCCCCAGCACGCCCTGGGGGCTCTGGTTCATTAGTCTGTGCCGAGCACAGACGGCACCTGAGCTATCGGTTATTTAGCCAGTCACCTCCTGGCTCACCTCAGTTGCTACGCATTCTTTTGAGTTTTCCAAATTTCACTCTACAGCACTCGTACGCAAACTGTCATCTACGCCTATCGCTCCTTGTCCTGTCCACCTTCCTTTCCTTCTTCCCCCCCGTTTTCTAAAACTCTTCTATCCCCTCCAACCTGGCATCTTATTCTAAAACATATGCATTCCCCTTCTCCTAGCCGACAGCGAAGGCTTCGCCTCCGCCCCACCTTCACCCCTCCCGGGTACAGCGGACTGCTCTACGCAGTCTCTCAGGGCTTGGACTATCCCCAGGCTTACGGCCCAACTACGTCGTAGGGACATCCCCTACCCTGCCACTGCCAGGAAAGCGGAGCTGTTTCGGCTGCTGTTCCCACCACCAGCGGCAGCTCCACCAGATTCCCAAGCGTCTCTGCAGTCAATATCTTCCGCCATCACCCAGCTCCACGACTTAGTGGCTTCGCTAGCTACCTCAGTCACTGACGTCCAGGTTAGAGTAGGGGTCCTGGAAACACGTCCAGCTTCACCACCAGCAGCTCTAGTCTCCACGGCTGTCACCGTACCCCCACCTTCAGGTACGCCCGACGGTAGCACCACCATCTTCCCTTCCCACCTTGTCCCAGCGGGCATCAGAAAGGACATCCTGGACGGCAAAGACGTGAACTTAGTGTCCTTGCTTATCTCCATACAGGACATGGCGGAGAATAAATCAGATTTCTGGGGGGACGTCTCTGTTGTCCTAAAGGCCAAAGATCCCAGGCTCAACCGCAAGCTCTCGGTCACTGAGTTTGTATTAGCCTTCGGGATGTTCAGAGATGTGTTATGCTCGGCCAACCCCAACAGGAGGGAAGAACTCGATCTGTACCTCCAAGCAGTAGTCGATCTAGGCCATAAATACGGTAGGTGCTCCTTTTACGACTACCACCGCTCCTTTTCAGCAAGAGCCGCAGCCAGATTGTCTCAGTTCTAGCTCAGCACTAATTGGAG
Source organism: Rana muscosa (assembly GCA_029206835.1). Lineage (NCBI taxonomy): Eukaryota > Metazoa > Chordata > Amphibia > Anura > Ranidae > Rana > Rana muscosa. The sequence continues at coordinate 339,980,194 of CM055123.1, read as the reverse complement.
CACCATAGTCACTGAACTGTTCTGTCGCCACTTCGCCGGCCTTCGCTCCCCACTCTGCACCATCTGCCAATCTGCCTCCCACACGGCGAATTGGTGCTCCGAGTTGAGCGGTAGACGTCCCCCCAGCTTCCCTTCCACCTCCAATGCACCTCATAATAACCATCAGCCACTCAGTCATCCCAGGCTGACAGGCTAGGACATCCGATACGAGCATTGGGGGGCGCACCCATATGCAACAACTTCAATTTTAAGGGCTGCTTTTACCCTCACTGCAGACTTCTGCACATCTGCCTCCTGTGTCAGAAGGCTCATCCAAGAAGTGCCTGCAGCATCAAACAGCTGGGTCCATCCTGACTAGGCCGCGTGCACGTCGGGTGGCTCAGCTTCTACCTTTCCTCTCACCCAACCCCGTCCCTAGCAGCCTTCCTAGTGCAAGGGTTCACTTCTGGGTTCCACACCGGACTCATCGCACTACCCGACTCCACGTACGAGTGCAAAAACCTGCTCTCGGCGGCCACCAACGAGGCTGCCATCTCCACACTACTACAGGTCGAATTGGACCGGGGGTATATGATAGGCCCCTTTTCTCAGTCACCCTTTACCGTCTGGAGAGTCAGCCCTATTGGACTTGTCAAGGGCAAGTTCTCTAATAAACTGCAATTAATCTATGATTTGTCCGCGCCTCATTCCTCCAATGTACCGTTTAAACTCCCTCATACCATCAGAGGAGTTATCCCTCAAATATTCCTCTGTTGATTTAGCTATCCAGTCTATCATAAAAACAGAGGTTGGGGCCTGGCTATCTAAAGCTGACATCTCAGATGCCTTTAAGTTACTGCCCATAGAGCCATACCTTTGGAGGTGGCACGGGGTTAAATGGAAAGGTCTGTACTACTTCGCAACCAAGCTGACCTTCGGCTCCAAAAGTAGCCCCTGGCTCTTTGACACCTTTGCTCAATCTCTATCCTGGATACTCTCACACCATGCACACTGTCAGAAGGTAATCCATTACTTAGACGACTTTCTACTTATCGAGACACCTAGCAGGCCCCCAGTAGACCTAGATAATCTGAGAGAGGTCTTTAAAAACCTCAACGTACCTGTCACGTACCTGGTAGGAGTCTGATATGACGAGGTCGGCCTCTCTTGTATCTCCAGTCCAAGCCCCACTGAGGGTGGAACAGATGGTGGCAAGGCTAGGAGGAACACGAGTGCCAGTAGGAGGTTGCTAGCAGAAGTTGCAGGGGCAGGTGAAACTTGGAGATCCCGATGGGTAGACAGGTTCCAGGCACTTTTATGGAAGAGCAGGTGTAAAGGGGAACTCCAACCCACATGCAGATTCTGGAACGTAGCAAACTGGAACAGAGGTCAAGGGTAGCCGGGTTCAGCAACAGACAGGCAGCGCAGTTCAAGGAGAAAGCAGTAGCAGGGTCAAGGAAGCCAGGATCAGGAACCATAAGTCAGCAAATAATCAGAGTCCAGAGAAGCGTCAGGGCAAGCCAGAGTCAGCAACGGGTATCAGGTTAATCATACGGATAGCAGGAAGTTTCACAGGACAAGCTGAAGACCAGTCAGCACTTGTAGGGAGTCAGAGCACCCTTTAAATAGGCCGTCTAGCGCCAACTGGTGTTAGGGGTGCGCTCCTGCGCGTGCACGCCATTCATTGCGCATGCGCATGTGAGAATACGTAGTTCTCCGGCTGCCCTTAAGGGCTCTTTTTTCAGGGTGTCGCTGAAAGAAAGCTTGTACCAGTCTTGGGGCATGTACATTGGAGGCTGGTTCCCAAGAATTTTCCTCAGGACCGTAGCCCTTCCATTTGACAAGGAACTGCATCTGATTATTCCTCCGTCTACAGTCCAGCAAGGCCTCCACTTCAAATTCCTCATTTCCTTCGACAAGAATCGGAGGAGGGGTCCCAGACACCCGATCAGGAAAGGGGTTGGGCACAGTGGGTTTCAATAAAGAAACATGGAAAACCGGATGTATTTTCAGGCTTTTGGGTAACGCCAGTTCAAAAGCTACTGTATTGACCCTCCGTTTGACAGGAAAAGGTCCAAAAAACTTAGGGCCGAGTTTTTTAGAAGGACAGCTCAATTTCAGGTTCGCCGTGGACAGCCAGACCTTGTCCCCTGGTTCTAGATTCAGGTTACCCCTCCTCTTTCTGTCGAAGAACTTCTTGTTGCTAACCTGGGTCTTAGAGATCGTTTCTTGTAGGATTTGATTGTTGGTGCTGAAGAAGCTTAATAGATCCTGTACCGCAGGTAGAGAAGATTCCACAGATATTTCAGCCAGAAAAGAGGGATGATATCCAAAATTGGCAAAAAAAGGTGACTGGTTGCTGAGTGGATACTATTGTTGTAAGAGAACTCTGCCAGCGGAAGGAGAGATAGCCAATCGTCCTGCGTGAAAGAGGAAAAACATCGTAAGTATTGTTCGAGGGTTTGGTTAGTCCTCTCGGTCTGTCCGTTAGTTCGCGGATGGTACGCTGTGGAGAGGCAGAGCTCAATATTAAGTGCTTCACATAAGGCCCTCCAGAATCTAGAGGTGAACTGCACGCCACGATCGGAGATGATGCTATCCGGAATACCATGCAGTCTGACAATCTCTTTGATGAAGGCAGAGGCAGTCTCAGAGGCGGAAGGGGTCCCTTGCAGAGGAATAAAGTGAGCCATTTTGGTCAGGCGGTCTACCACGACAAAGATGGTAGTGAAGTCTTCGGATGGGGGTAGCTCAACAATGAAGTCCATTGAGATCATGCTCCACGGTTTCTGAGGTACGGGGAGAGGCTCCAAGAGACCCCAAGTCTTTGTTCTGGCGGTTTTATTCTGAAGGCACGTTGTACAGGATCCAACATAACTCTTACAGTCCTGCATCAGGTCAGGCCACCAGAAGGTACGGGAGACCAAATCGGCAGTCTTGCGGATTCCGTAATGTCCTGCTAGAGGATGATCGTGGCAGCGTCTTAGAATGGACACTCTGAATTGCTCCGGGACAAAGATTTGTTCCTTATGGAAGAAAAGACCGTCCCTTAATTGAAGAGCCAAATCCTGGGGAGGTGGTTGATTAACCACACTGGTCTTTATTTGGGATATCAGGTCCGTTTGAAGGAACAGAAAATTCTTGGCCGGGAGAATGGTATCAGGCTCCAGGGGATTTACAGGATCATTGAACATGCGGGACAAGGCATCTGGTTTGCCATTTTTAGAACCAGGACGGAAGGTTATATGGAATGAGAACCGAGAAAAGAACAGTGCCCATCTTGCTTGTCGAGGTCTTAGGCACTTAGCTGTTCGCAGGTACTCAAGGTTCTTGTGGTCCGTAAATGAGGATCGGGTGGGCAGCTCCCTCCAGGAGATGGCTGCACTTGAGGAATGGCGCTTTGATGGCCAGTAGCTCCCGGTCTCCCACGTCATAATTTCTCTCGGACGGGTTTAGTCTTTTGGAGAAAAAGGCCACAGGGTACAGTAAGGACTTAGGGCCTTGACGTTGAGACAATATAGCCCCGACTGCACTCTCAGTAGCATCAACCTCTAACACATAGGCCAAGGATGGGTCAGGATGCTTCAGGATGGGAGCTGAGGTGAATAAAAGTTTCAATTGCTCAAAAGCCTCTTGAGCTTCAGGTGTCCAATGGAAAGGAATGTGTTGCTTGGTTAGCTGAGTAATGGGAGAAAGGATACCGGAAAAGTTCTTGATAAACTTCCTGTAGAAGTTGGCGAACCCCACAAACCTCTGAACAGCTTTTTTGTCGGTAGGGGCAGGCCATTCCAGAACCGAAGTGACCTTTTGTGGGTCCATGGAGATTCCATCGGCAGAGATGACCAGTCCCAGGAAATGTACCGTCCTTTTCTCAAAGTCGCATTTCTCGGCCTTTGCATAGATGGAGTGTTTCCGGAGTCGGGCCAGTACCTTCTGGACATGAGATTGATGTGCTTCCAAGGATTCGGAGAATATCAGGATGTCGTCCAAGTAAATTATAACGAACAAGTCCAGGTAGTCCCGAAAGACATCATTCACCAGGTGCTGGAATGTGGCTGGAGCATTGCAGAGTCCAAATGGCATGACCAGGTACTCGAAATGGCCGAAGCGTGTTCGAAAAGCCGTCTTTCATTCGTCCCCCTCCCTGATTCTGACGAGATTGTATGCACCCCTCAGATCCAGTTTGGAAAATATTCGTGCCCCCGCAGCCTCTGGAAAAGTTCAGGAATCAAGGGAAGGGGGTACCGGTTCTTGACTGACTTTAAGGTCCCGGTAGTCAATACAAGGTCTTAAGGAGTGATCTTTTTTCTCTACAAAGAAGATACTGGCACCTGCTGGTGATGTGGAGGGCCGAATGAACTTCTTTGCCAGACTTTCATCGATATAAGCACGGAGGGCTTCCAGTTCTGGTTCGGAGAGAGGATAGATCCGCCCAAAGGGGATCTCTGCCCCAGGTAGGAGATCAATAGGGCAATCATAAGGTGATATGAGGTGGAAGGGTGTCTGCACTCTTTTTGTTAAACACATCAAGGTTATTCGTGGTAGGCAGCCGGGACCAACTTAATGGTTTCTGGGTCGGACTGTAGACTTAGGAGAGGAGTGGTACAAGCAGTCCTTTCAGGGTAACAGTGCATCTGGCAATAGCTGGAAGAAAAGGTGACATCTCCTGTAAGCCAATTAATGTGCGGGTTATGTGCTTTTAACCAGGGGATGCCCAGGATGATGGGGAACATAGGCGAGGTAATGACATCCAACCGCAGGAATTCATGGTGACCAGAGGAGGTTTGACAAGAAATAGGTATAGTTTCTTGAGTGACTGGGCCAGATTTAATTCCAGAGCCATCGGCCAAGTGAACCCGGAACCCCTGTCTCTTAGTACATACAGGAAGCTGATGAAGGGAAACAAATGTGGAGTCCACAAAGCAGCTACAAGCACCAGAGTCTATAATGGCTAATACTGGAAGTGACTTCCCGGTTAAGTGGAGAATGACAGAGAGGGAAATGTGAGACCGGGCATCTCCAGAAGGAAGCTCCACAGGGGGCTGTGGAGGGCAGGTGCTACAAGATTTTGCTGGACATGTCTGTATAAAGTGACCCGCTTCTCCACAGTAGAGGCACAGATTGGCATGTTGTCGTCTGAGCCGTTCGGCTGGGGAAAGAGGTGATCTGAGGAAACTCCTGTGGTATATCCTGTGCTGATTCTTCCCTCTGGGAGACGCATCAAATGTGGCAGCAGGCGTGTCGGGGCAAGAAGCCACAGAGAGTCTTTTTAGTCCTTTCAGATTGCCTTTCACGCAATCGCTGGTCGATCAGGGTGCTTGCGCTAATCAGACCTTCCAGGGACGTAGGAGTAGCAATTCTTGCTATTTGATCTTTTAAAGGGTCTGAAAGACCAAGACTAAACTGGTGGCAAAGAGCAGGATCATTCCATATGGTGTCCGCACACAGGACACGAAAGTCTGAGATGTAATCCTCAACCGGCCTTGACCCTTGTTGGAGCCTGCCAAGTTTAGATTCTGCAGACTGCTGGCGGAAAGGGTCAGCGTACAGCTGGGCCATGGCCGAGAAGAAGGAAATGGTGGTTGCCAGAACAGGATCATGCTGCTCCCGAAGGAGAAGGGCCCAGGACAGCGGTTCGTTCAGGAGAAGAGTAATCACAAACCCTACTTTAATGTTTTCGGCTACAAAGGTCCTGGGTAGCAGGGAGAAGTAGAGCTCACAGGAGTTCCGGAAAGTCCTGAACATTTTACGATCTCCGGAAAACCGTTCAGGGATAGGCACTCTGGGTTCCGGAGGAGCAGAAACGCAAGCAGATGCGACTCCTTTCTTGTCCAAGAGTTGCTCTTCCATGCGACTGAAATCGCTCTGTAAGCTCTGCACAACATGGGTGAGAGCAGAGATTGTCTCAAGCAAGTCCTTAGATGGAGAGGCCTCCCTTTCAGACTCCATCCTTGGCTGACTGGTACTGTCACGTACCTGGTAGGAGTCTGATATGACGAGGTCGGCCTCTCTTGTATCTCCAGTCCAAGCCCCACTGAGGGTGGAACAGATGGTGGCAAGGCTAGGAGGAACACGAGTGCCAGTAGAGGTTGCTAGCAGAAGTTGCAGGGGCAGGTGAAACTTGGAGATCCTGATGGGTAGACAGGTTCCAGGCACTTTTATGGAAGAGCAGGTGTAAAGGGGAATTCCAACCCACATGCAGATTCTGGAACGTAGCAAACTGGAACAGAGGTCAAGGGTAGCCGGGTTCAGCAACAGGCAAGCAGCGCAGTTCAAGGAGAAAGCAGTAGCAGGGTCAAGGAAGCCGGGATCAGGAACCATAAGTCAGCAAATAATCAGAGTCCAGAGAAGCGTCAGGGCAAGCCAGAGTCAGCAACGGGTATCAGGTTAATCATACGGATAGCAGGAAGTTTCACAGGACAAGCTGAAGACCAGTCAGCACTTGTAGGGAGTCAGAGCACCCTTTAAATAGGCCAACTGGCGTTAGGGGCATGCTCCTGCACGTGCACGCCGTTCATTGCGCACGCGCATGCGCATTGGCGCGCGCATATGCGCCATACGAGAATACGTAGTTCTCTTACAGTACCTAAAACCGAGAAGAAAGTAGAAGGCCAGCCTACCTCTTGATAAGTTGACCCGCATCAGAGCAGTCACTCACGCCTTTACCATCTCACGAGTGTGCACCAAGAGGCAGTTGCAATCCCTGCTGGGCATGCTCAATTTCGCAATGAGGATCATCCCCCAAGGGCGATCCTTCATCTCACGCCTCTTAGTGTTTCTGTCCCTGGCACAAGACCCCAACCAAGTCGTCAAGCTAGACGCAGCCGCCATAGCAGATCTGGACATGTGGGCTCAGTTCCTCGAGAACTGGAATGGTAGATCCATGTTCATTCCTTCAGCATCCCCTTCCTCTCCACAAGTAATCACAGACGCAGCAGCTTCCGCAGGCTACGCTGCAATTTTTGGCCATCATTGGTTTGCGGGGTCATGGCCGTCGGAAATACTCGCCATTCCCGGATTCAGTCAGTCCTCCTCCCTGTTCGAGATCTACCCCATAGTCCCTGCAGCTCGAGTATGGGGCAGCACCTGGGCGGGACAGACCCTCACCTTCTTCACAGATAATCAGGCCACAGCCGCTATCATCAATAAAGGCAGGTCCAAATCGTTGGCCATCATGTCCTTCCTGCGCAGGCTGGTGCTACTTTCCCTTTAACACCAATTCAATGTCCTCTGTGTCCACATCCCCGGTTATTGCAATACCTCGGCCGACGCACTGTCACGCTTTAATTATGCCACGTTCTTTTCGCAGGAGCCCGGAGCCGACCCGGCCATGTCACACGTCCCACATTGGTCGCAACTAACCCTGGATTGAGTCAGCACCTCCAGGGCGCTACCTCCCTCATCAACGCGTCCTTGTCTCCCAATACGCTAAAAGCCTATCGCTCCGCCTGGAAGATCTACAACAGATTCCTAGCCGATAACCCCGGTGCGCTCTCAGGAAACCTCAGCCATATCTTGGCATTCATTTCCCACTGTCACTCCCAACTCAAGCTGTCACACAATACTATCAGATTGTACTTGGCCGGTATCCAGCATTTCATGTCCCTGCAAGACCCGACCACACCTTCCTTGTTCGCCACCCATGCGGTCAAAGCCATACTACGTGGCATCCACAAGCAGCAACCGCACACCTGTGTCAGGCGCCTACCAGTGACCAGCTCCATATTCCGAGGCATGTCCACAATCCTGTCACGTGCTCCTTTCGGTGTACGGCCGAGCCTGGTTATCCAGGCGGCCATATACCTAGCCTTCTACGGCTTCCTCCGGCCCAGTGAGTTTACCGTCACCAGCCCTAACTGCCAGGTACTACGCAGGCACCACCTGACTCGCCACCAGGGACACTACGTCCTGCACCGAACGGTGTCTAAAACTCTACAAACCGGTCCCGGTGTTGACATTAAGCTTTTTCAGACGCACAATGCCTGGTGCCCTGTGGACGTTTTAGATCGTCTAGTAACCCTACTGTCCGACCTACCTGCGGACAGCCCGCTTCTGCCTTTCCCTACTGAACCCCTGAACGGGAACCAGTTCATTAGCCATGTCAGGACACTTCTGAGCTCCTTGGGCCTCGACCCCAAATGATACTATATATGATAATATATATATATATATTGTGAGAGTGAGAGACCCTGTCTTAGTGAAAATATGTGTAAAATGGACACAGGACTCTCAAAGAAGCAGTTTGAGAAGTTCCAGCAAAAGATTGGTGAGCAGAGAAAAATAGGATTTTTTACTCACCGTAAAATCCTTTTCTCTGAGTCCATGGACCGACACAGCCTCTCTATTGACAAAGTGGGTATTATCCGTTAATTAGGAGTGACTAAGCAGAAAACTTGTAAAAAGTGCGGACCCTCTGGGTATATCACCTCAGTCTGCATCTCGCAGATCAGTTCGTCAAAAAGCAGTACAAACTTAAAAGGAGGAGTGGGTGCTGTGTCGGTCCATGGACTCAGAGAAAAGGATTTTACGGTGAGTAAAAAATCCTATTTACTCTTTCGTCCATGGACCGACACAGCCTCTCTATTGACAAAGTGGGACGTCCCAAAGCAGTGTCAGAGAAAAAACGAGGGGTGGTAACAGCATAAAAATAAACTTCACCCCAAACACAAAACAGCACTCCTCCAACGGAGGAGTTGCAACTCTAAACAGCCGCTTGCAAAACCTTGCGGCCGAAAGAGGCATCCGAAGATGCACCTACATCAACTTTGTAGAATTTTGTGAAAGTGTGAGCGGACGACCAAGTCGCCGCTTTACATAATTGGGAAACAGACGCTTGATGTCGGAAAGCCCAAGAGGCACCTATTGCCCTGGTCAAATGCGCCGTGACCGGAAAGGGGGGCGCTTGACCCTTTTAAGGCGTAAGCCTGGATTACTATCTGTCGGATCCACCTAGAGATGGTGGCCGACGAGACTGCTTGGCCCTTCTTGGGACCAGCCACCGAAACAAACAGTGAGTCTGACTTCCGGAACAGGGAAGTAACAGATAGGTATACTCTCAAAGCTCGGACAACGTCCAAGGAATGCAACGCCGACTCCTTAGGATTCGACGGGTGAGGACACAAGGATGGAAGTACAATGTCTTCGTTGAGATGAAAAGCCGAAACGACTTTCGGAAGAAAGGAAGGCTGCGGCCGCAGCACCACCTTATCCTTGTGGAAAATCAAATAGGGAGCCTTGCGGGACAAGGCTGCCAGCTCAGAGACTCGTCTAACTGACGTAACAGCCACCAGAAAGACCACTTTCTGAGAAAGTGTCAACAGGGGAATATCTCTAATATTCTCAAACGGTGCCTTCTGAAGCACCGAGAGGACCAGGTTCAAGTCCCACGGAGGTATTGGAGGACGGACCGGAGGGGCCACATGTCGAACCCCCTGCACAAATGTACTCACGAGAGAGTGAGTCGCCAGGGGTCGCTGAAAAAAGACAGCCAGGGCAGATATCTGTCCCTTAATCGTACTTAAGGCAAGCCTTTGGTCCACCCCATGCTGTAAAAACAGCAGGATTCTGGAAACCAAATAAGTACGGGGATGCCATTTCATTTCCTCACACATGGAGATGTAGGCCTTCCAAGTGCGGTGATAAACCTTCCTAGAGGACGGTTTCCGAGCACTTCTCATAGTAGAGATTACTGAATCTGATAGGCCCCGGTCTCTCAGTACCTGGTTCTCAACAGCCATGCCGTTAAAGCCAGTGACTGTAAAGCAGGATGGAGTATGGGACCTTGCGATAGCAGGTCCTTTCGTAGTGGTAGGCGCCAGGGGACGTCTGCTACCAGACGTACTAGATTGGCGTACCAAGGAAGCTGAGGCCAATCTGGAGCGATTAGGATCATTGGAATTCCCTCTGCCTCCACTCTGCGGAGCAGAAGAGGAAGAAGCCTTAAGGGAGAGAAGGCATAGATTAGCCGATACTGACCCCACGATGCCACCAACACGTCCGTTGCGTCTGCCCATGGGTCTCTTGACCGGGCCACAAACCTCAATACCTTCCGATTGAGTCGGGAAGCCAGAAGATCTACGTTTGGTGTGCCCCATCTTTGGCAGAGGAGTTGGAACACCTCCAGGTGTAAGGACCATTCTCCCTGGTCCAGCATCTGGCGGCTCAGGTAGTCCGCCTGCCAGTTTTCCACACCCGGAATGTACATGGCCGACAGTGCCGGTACGCTCCTCTCTGCCCACCTCAGGATGCGAGCGACCTCCGATGCTGCAGCTGAGCTTTTTGTTCCTCCTTGATGATTGACATATGCCACTGCTGTGGCGTTGTCTGACTGGATCCTGACTGGGCGCCCTTGCAGCCTCTGAGACCGTTTGAAGAGGCACAGCCTGATCGCCCGGATTACCAGGACATTGATCGGCAGGAGGGCTTCCTCTGGGGTCCAGCGACCTTGCGCCGACTGAACACCCCAGACTCCCCCCCCCCCCCAACCTGTAAGGCTGGCGTCCGTCGTGATTACTATCCAGTAAACCGGAAGAAATGACTTCCCGGCCATTAGAGCCGGTCCTGTCAGCCACCATACCAGGGATCTCCTGACTAGGTGGCTCACTCGGATTTGATAATCCAGAGATGAAGGGAATCTGTTCCATCTGGACAGAACTTCCTTCTGTAACACTCCAGTGTGGTATTGAGCATATGGGACTGCCTCGATGGAGGCTACCATGAGGCCCAACACTCGCATGCAAAAATGGAGTGACGACCAATTCCTGGAAGTCAGCTGCCGTACTGCAGCCCGGAGGGTCTGCAACTTCTCCACAGGGAGGAATACCTTTGCCTCTGAGGAATCCAGAATCAACCCCAGGTACACTAGGCGTTGAGTGGGCACCAATACTGACTTTTGCGTGTTTAGTATCCAACCACAGTCTCGAAGAGTCTGACAGGTAATAGACGCGCTTACCTCTAATTCTGAGCTTGAAGGGGCCTTCAGTAGAAGGCCTTCCAAGTAGCCCATGATAGTGATACCCCGCTGTCTTAGAAGTGCCAGAATCGGAGCGAGCACCTTGGTGAACGTCCTGGGTGCTGAGGCAAGGCCAAACGGGAGGGCCACAAACTGGTAGTGGTTCTTCCCGATAGCAAATCGCAGAAACCTCTGGTGTCTGGAGTATGTGGGGACATGCAGGTATGCGTCCTTGATGTCCAAGGAGGCCAGAAAGTCCCCCGGATGGAGAGCCGTGACTACAGATCGAACCGACTCCATCCGAAATCTTTGTACTTTCACAAAGCAATTGAGGGCTCTGAGATCCAAGATTGGACGAACCCCCTCCTTCTTCGGCACAATGAACAGATTTGAGTAAAAACCCTGACCCCGTTCCTGTTCTGGAACTGGAATAACTACCCCGCGTTCCAGTAGACCCTGGACCGCCCCATACAGGGCCTCCCGACGGGTCGGTAGTAGCTGGAGATTGGAGGTGATGAATCTGTCCGGTGGACAAGAGAGAAATTCTATCTTGTAGCCTGAGGAGATTACTTCGCAAACCCACCTGTCGGAGACTAGAGCTGTCCACTGAGTCGCGAATTTGCGAATACGTCCCCCCACCCGAGAGCTGGGTGGGGGTAGACCTTCATGCGGACGCAGATTTGTCCGCACGCTTGTTGGGTCTGCGGGACCAAGGACGCTTTTGTCCTTGGGCAGGCGCCTTGTCTGCCTGGGGTCTTTTCCCTTTCGCCCTAGGGGGACGAAAAAAACGCTTGCGTGCAGTAAAGGAGGGCCCTTGCCCTTGGCGTGTCCCCCTACCCTTGCTAGTTTGGGAAAGCAAAGTGCTTTTACCTCATGTGGCATCCTTGATGATGTCAACCAGAGAAGCCCCAAAAAGTCTGTCGCCCTTAAAAGGCAGATCCAACAGGGCTTTCTTGGAAGTCTGGTCTGCAGAACAGCCCTTTAGCCAGATCAGGTGGCGTATTGCTACTGCATAAACCAAAGCTTTTGACAGCAGGGGAATAGTATCCATGTCTGACTCGCAGACAAACTTAAGGCCCTGGACCAACTGGTCGGCCAAAGTTATCTCATTAGGAGGAGCATCTCGCTCTTTTAACCCCTGGAGTAGCAATTTTGCCCATTCAGTAAGTGTCTGAGACACTAGGGCCCCCGCCAATGCCGGGCGTACTGCCGAGCCTACCACTGAGTATAGGTAGCGAGCGAGTGCTTCAGCCTTCTTATCCACAGGGTCCTTGAAAATAGGAGCCCCTTCTACTGGAATAGTGGTGGCTCTATTAATTCTGGACACCGGAGGGTTCACTATAGGGGGAGAGGTCCATTTCTTCAGAAAACTCTCCTCAAAGGGGTACCGTACCGCAAACCTCTTTGGGGCTGTAAAGGCCCTCAGTGGGTTCTCCCATTCCTTGTATAAGAGTTTGTCAAAATAAGACACACAAGGGAACACCTTAGCAGTGCGGGCAGGTTTACGAAACCCAAAGGGGACTGGAGTTTCTGCTGCTTCTGCAGTATTTTCCAACTTTAGCGTATCCAGCACTGCAGTAATAAGGTCAGATACCAAAGCCGTCTCGCGTACTGACCTGGACTTGGAGTCATCCTCACTGTCCGATCAGTCACGGTCTGCAGTCTTTGATGCGTCCGAATCTGGGCCCTGAGCCGTAGCTGGACCTGGTTCTGCATCAGAATTATCCCCAGAAGCTTGCAGGGGATGGGGCGTTTACTACCCCCTGTATTCCCGTGTGCTGCTTCCACCCTGGCAGCAAACACCTCTAGGATTGCCGACATAGCGTTCATAGACACCTCAGGGGCACCAGCTGCTAAATCTGGTGTTTCAGGGGAGAAGACATCTGGCTCAGATGCCATGCTGACCACACGCTGACACCCACAGGGCTCCAGGCAAGATATCAATAGGCCACCCTCCTGCGCTGCAGAGATGCTGGGTTACCCAGAGGACTCACCACCCTGGACCGGTACTGCTATGCTGCTGTGTGCTGCGCCTGTGATGCTGTCCCACTGCTGCTGTGTCAGTCTGCTTCTTTTATCAGCGCTTCCTGTGTGAATTTTCACGCCAGTGTAATGCACCCTAGAGGCCGGAGACTCTCGCAAAATGGCCGCCAAAAATGTCTGTATGGAAGATAATGTGGGCTCTAAGAAAATGGCCGCCGAGCCAAAGATAGAGGCCAAGCAGCCGTAGCCCACAAAAAGATGGCCACCGAACGGCAATATATACATACAGGGTGGACAAACATGGCCGCCGATCAGTTGATAGAGGCCAGTGGGTGTGGACTACAAGAAAATGGCACCGAAACCACAGGAAGATGGCCGCTGGGCAGTCACTAGAGGCCGAACCCGGCATGGACCACCACAAAATGGCCGCCGACAGCATGGAGGAGGAAGCACACACACAGGTAAGCAGAAATTAAATTTCTTTTAAATGTTAGTTACAGCCAGCCCCGCTCCAGTTGAACCCCTTAGATGACCACCAGCACCCAGCAACCTTTAGCTAGAAGCCCAGGGAGGAGGGAAAAGGCAGGGAGAGAGGGAAGAAAGGGGCCACAACCACTTACTTGGTCTCTCCAGGAATGTCCAGCCAAATCACCCAGCCGAGGCAGGGGAGTTTACTTACTTATCCTGCATGTATTATGCTGGAAGACATTCCAAACAGATCATCGTCCGCGCACGGAAGGTGACTGTTGGCCAGGCATGCTGTGATTGGACCCAAAAGGGACGATCATATGTATGCCCTGGAGCGTGACGCTCACCGGACAGGCTGCTGCGACTCGGCGTAAGGTCAGCCGAAGCTGAGCGGTCCGATGCAAGCCTTGGAGCATAAGCTCACCGGCCAGGCTGCTGTGACTCGGCCGTAAGGTCAGCCGCAGCTGAGCGGTCCGATTCAGGCCCTGGAGCGTAGGCTCACCGGCCACCCATGGAGCAACGGGCATGTCATGGAAAACCCAGCGCGTAGCTAGGGTCGGCACACGCTCGATGGCTGAACTGGGGAGACTACAAGGATCGAGGATCCAGCCTGTCACCCAGTCGGCAGTTGATCGAAGATCGCAAGAAACAAAAAATGTAGCAAAAATATATATATTTTTCCCCCGGACCAATGGGCCCGAAGGGAGCCATGTCCTACTCCTTGCTAGACAGAAAAAAAACTGATCTGCGAGATGCAGACTGAGGTGATATACCCAGAGGGTCCGCCCCCTGGGCGGTACTGTAGAAGGTGTGATGCAACGCTTTTTACAAGTTTTCTGCCTAGTCACTCCTAATTAACGGATAATACCCACTTTGTCAATAGAGAGGCTGTGTCGGTCCATGGACGAAAGAGTAACTATGCTTTACGTTCTCTCTGGATTTTGTAAGTCTGGATTGGGGCTGTAAACTTGAAGACTTCAAAGAGCATTGGGAGGGATGGAGTCTTTAGTCATGTGTATCCGGGTTTTCCAGAAGCTCTGCAGGTTGTGTGTGTGTCCAGGTGCACACACTCGTTATAAGGCAGAGCTGAGCATAGCTCAGAGTGTGTGGGAAAGGAGTTGGTGTGCCAGCAGTTGCTGGAGGGAAGTGTGCTACTGTGTAGGAACTCAGGCAATATCCTTGAGATGGTACTCCATGTGGGAGAGGTTCCAGGTCAGTGGACTGAGAGAGTTGGGCCAGCTGAGAGAGTCGGGGAGACTATAGCTGAGACAACTGGAAGAGAGAGTCTTGGACCAGAGGGGATCGTGAGTCTTGGAGGAGTGTGGAAGCCTGGAGTGTCACGAGAGCCCCTTCCTAGAGGCCAGGAGTGGGCCTGTTCATTTGGTGGTACAGAATTCTGCTAGACTGTTCCATTCCTTGGCCTCATCTGGTTCCAGAAAGGAACAGTTTTTTAGGAATACGTAAACCTTTAGGTGATATTCTACTATCTAGATATTTTAACAAAAAATACCTATCCCACCATTGTGTGTTGGTGGAGTGTATAAGGCGTTCTAATTTTTAAAATTTTCCACATAGTTTATATCTGGAATTTTTGTTAAGTGTGGCATTGGGTGAAAATAAGGAGAGGGGTAATGTAGTATACAGTTGGTCAAGAATGCTGTATTTTTTGGACTCTATTTCAGAAATAAAATCCATTGATGGTGTCTTACCACAACAACATAAATGGTAAAAATATAAATGGGAAGGATAATCTATACAAATATACGTCCACTAAAAAAGATGTTGTTATAAAGAAATCAATAATAATATAAATGCATGAATAAGACACAGGTTTTGTAAAATTATATAAAACAAAGTTGTTTAGTCACATAATAGGTGTTGGTATGTGAATAATCCAACACACTCTGAATGTTTTTTTGTCCACCTATGTGGAGAACCCTATTAGATGGGTGGATTAAAAGAAATTAATACAGGGCAAGAACAGTCCATTGAAGGACAAATGGTCATAAAAGGATGGACTTGTTGATGGTAGTTTCACAATATATATATATATATATATATATATATATATATATACACAGATGCTGCCAACAATGCTTCAAATGGTCATAGAAAAAAGTACAGGGTTAGTGGCGCTCACTGAGATATAGCAAAAGTCCTTTAACCACTTCCCGCCCAGTCAATAGGAGATTGACGTCCGGGAAGTGGTTCTGTTATCCACACTGGACGTCTATTGACGTCCTGCAGGATAACAGCCGCCGCGCGCCCGGGGGGGCGCGCATCGCGGCGATCGGTGGAGCGGTGTGTTAGTCTGACACACCGCTACACTCATCTCGGTAAAGAGCCTCTGGCAGAGGCCTTTTACCACGTGATCAGCCATGTCCAATTACGGCTGATCACGATGTAAACAGGAAGAGCCGTTGATCGGCTCTTCCTCACTCGCATCTGACAGACGCGAGTAGAGGAGAGCCGATCGGCGGCTCTCCTGACAGGGGGGGTTCACACTGATTGTTTATCAGCGCAGCCCCCCCTCAGATACTCAAACTGGACCACCAGGGAAGCCCCCCAGGACCACCAGGGAAGCCCAAGCATGTGGATGGCCAGGTAAGTCCCCCATGGCCATCCACATGCACAAATACACACAAAACATATGCCAATCAGTGCCCACAAATGGGCACTGACTGGCACCATCATGGCATGTGATGCCCAGCAATGCCAGCCACCAGTGTCATCAGTGCCACCTACCAGTGTCATCAGTGCCACCTATCAGTGCCCATCTGTGCCCATCTCTGCCCATAAGTGCCCACCTATCAGTGCCGCCTATGAGTGCCCATCAGTGCCGCCTATGAGTGCCCATCATTGCCGCATACCAGTGCCACCTCATCAGTGCCACCTCATCAGTGCCACCTCATCGGTGCCCATCAGTGTCACCTTATCAGTGCCCGTTAGTGCTGCCTTATCAGTGCCCGTCATTGAAGTAGAAAAGGTACTTATTTACAAAAAAAATTAACAGAAACAAAGAAACTTATTTTTTTTCAAAATTTCCGCGCTTTTTTTTGTTGTGCAAAAAATAAAAATCGCAGAGGCGATCAAATACCACCGAAAGAGAGCTCTATTTGTGGGAGTACAGCTTCTGCTCCCCCTTTGCAAGGCAGCCTAGAAGTGCAACAGACTGTTACCTCACCTAAAGCAACTACTTAAAGGACTTTTTTGGACCTAGAGTCCCATGCTATATCTCAGTGAGCGCCACTAACCCTGTACTTTTTTTCTTCACAGTAAGAGCTGTGAAAATGTGGAATAGACTTCCTCCAGAGGTGGTAATGGCCAGCTCAGTAGATTGCTTTAAGAAAGGTCTGGATACTTTCCTAAATGTACATAATATAACTGGGTGCTAACATTTATAGGTAAAGTTGAGCCAGGGAAAATCCGATTGCCTCTCGGGGGATCAGGAAGGAATTTTTTCCCCCGCTGTAGCAAATTGGCACATTCTCTGATGGGGTTTTTCGCCTTCCTCTGGATCAACTGTGGGTGTGGAAGTGGGTGTGTTGGATTGTACGATATTTTTTATTTTATTTACTTTATGGTTGAACCAGATGGACTTGTGTCTTTTTTCAACATGACTAACTATGTAACTATGTAACGTTAGTCAGGGAGATCACTTGGCCACTCAGCCCCTCCTGCAGTAGCCCTGTAAACTGGTCGAGAGTCATGTGACTGGCCTAAAGATCGCGCTAAACAGGTATTTACAATGCTAATTTTTATAAAATAATAACAGTGTGCTATGCCTGCCTATAATATAGGGCTGGCAATGATCATTTCAAATGTTTTATTTTACAAATTGGGGCGGGGGGGGGCATAGACAGACACACAGCAACGAGCTGACAGGTAGGAAGGAGGGGATGAGGGGGAGGGAGGAGAGAGCTGAGAGCAGGGCTGCGTATGACGGAGGGATGCAAATTGACCACGGTGGTGAGGGCTCAGCAGCTCTGACCACTGTGGTCAGTACAGAGAAGGGGATGCAGGAAGTGGTAGGTTCAGGGAAGTTTTTTACAGTTTAAGATGGGGCAGATTACACAGCACAAGCACTATGCTGTTTAATCTGCTTTAAGGGACCTGTTTTTTTTTTTTTTTGGGGGGGTTAACAAACACTAAACTTATTTGGTTCAGATGCTGTCAAGCGTGTGTGCCAGGAACCAGGTGAGGAGTACAAAGACAAGTGTGTCTTGCCTACAGTCAAGCATTGTGGTGGTAGAGTCATGGTCTGGGGCTGCATGAGTGCTGCTGGTACTGGGGAGCTACAGTTCATTGAGGGAACCATGAATGCCAACTAGGGTGGTCACGTGTCCCGGATTGCCCGGGACAGTCTCGCATTTTGCAGGTCTGTCCCGGGTACCTTTATGCCAGGACAATACAGTGTCCCGGAATGAAACTGACACAGCCTTTCTCTGGGCCGATCTGATGGCCCCAAAAAAGGCTGCCACATCACCGCTTTACTCACTGACAGTACTTGTCCTGGCCGGGAATGCCTGGAGGAGCACAATCCCCGCCCCCTGCTTGTGATTGGAGAAATCATAAATCATGACTTGTGTGTCTAATGACTGTGCTGTGATTCGTTACAGCACAAGCTGATTTTTGGGAAGGGGGGGGTGTCCCTGAATGGTAGTTTGGAAATGTGGTCACCCTAATGCCAACATGTACTGTGACATGCTGAAGCAAAGCATGATCCCCTCCTTTCGGAGACTGGGCTGCAGGGCAGTATTCCAACATAACGGCCCCAAACACACCTCCAAGATGACCATTGCCTTGCTAAAGAAGCTGAGGGTAAAGGTGATGGACTGGCTAAGTATGTCTCCAGACTTAAACCCTATTGAGCATCTGTAGGGCATGAACAAATGGAAGGTGGAGGAGCGCAAGGTCTCTAACATCCACCAGCTTCGTGATGTCATCATGGAGGAGTGGAAGAGGACAACCTGTGAAACTCTGGTGAACTCGAAGCTCAAGAGGGTTAAGGCAATGCTGGAAAATAATGGTGGCCATTTTCACTTATGGGTGTACTCACTTTTTGTTGCCAGCCGTTTAGGCATTAATGGCTGTGAGTTATTTAGAGGGGACAGCAAATCTACACTGTTATACAAGCTGTACACTCACTACATTATATTGTAGCAAAGTGTAATTTCTTCAGTGTTGTCACATGAAAAAATATAAGAAAATATTTACAAAAATGTGAGGGGTGTACTCACTTATGTGAGATACTGTATATCAGAGCATGATTAATATCGATTTGGATTTGGGATTAACTGACACATGTTATAAAATGATCGCAGGATCTTGTGATGGCAATATTTTTGAAATTCGTGAAAAGGAGGCATATGAACATATATTGACCACTATAGCAATATATTTTAAGTATGAACAGGCAAGGGGCATTTGCAGAGGTGGTAAGTTTGAGCTACACATACCTTTATGACATCTTTATATTATTTTAGCTGTGTGGGTGATGGACAACATTGTCTGATTTTATATTTGTGAAAGGTGTAGGGAAGAATTTAAAAGGGGTTGTAAACCCTTGTTTTTTTTTGTTTTTTTAAATAACAAACGTCATACTTTCCTCCACTGTGCAGTTTGTTTTGCACAGAGTGGCCCCGATCTACCTCTTCTGGGGTCCCCCCGGCAGCACTGGTAGCTCCTCCCTGCATCAGGTGTCCACGTTGGAGAGGCGTTCTCCTTGGTGGACACCCATGCAGGCGCGCTCCCGAGTCCTGCTTTTGCGTGTATGCACACAGAAAGCAGGACTCGGCCCCGCCCTCTGGCGTCCACGTCATTGGATTTGATTGAAAGCAGCGGGAGCCAATGGCTGCGCTGCTATCAATCTATGCAATCAGGACACGCGACACCAGCTGGTGTGCTCGTTCCCGGCCGGAGAAAGACAGCGTTCAGGTAAGTAAAAGGGGGGCACTGGGGGGCTGCAGCACTACGGAATGATTTTCACCTTAATCCATAGTTTGCATTAAGGTGAAAAACCATGAGGGTTTACAACCCCTTTAAGGATTGATTATATTTATAAATAGGATGATGTTTTTTGAGCAAATTTTTGTATTATTACAGTTAGTTTGTATTAGGCTTCATGTACACAGAAGCTCAAAAACGGTCGTTTTGAACGCCAGATTTCTGGCAGAAAAAGCTGCTTTAAAATATAGCTTTTATCAGCGTTTTTTTTTATTAGCGTTTATTAGCGTTTTTCAGTGTTAGCGTTTTTTAGCTTTTTTTTTTTTTCTTCAATGGATCAAAAAACGCAAAAAAACGCTGGCGACCTGCGTTTTTGAGCGTTTTGCGTTTTTTAGCGTTTTTCCCACCGAAAAACGTCACTTTGAACGCAAATTTCTTGCGTTCAGAAAAAAGCCCATTAACTCCACTGCTCATTAACGCTAAAAAACGCTATGTGTACATGAACACATAGGCTAACATAGAGTGCAGTTAATGGGCTTTTTAAAAAAACGCCAAAACGCCAATAAACTGCAGTTTATCAGCTTCAGTGTACATGGAGCCATACTGTTACTGAATGGGTTTGTACATGACATTTGGTCTCTGAATATACAGTATGATTACGGTTAGGTCTGCAATGTCTATGTCGCAGCCATATTTTGTGTTTATTAAAAATACTTTTTATTTTGAACCATTGAGACCACATGGTAAATCAGTGTATTGGCATTAACCTTTTTAAATATCCTTAATTGTTTAGTTTATGTTGTGTTTACAATGCTTCAGTTTGTGAAAGAACAGGCAGACTGTGCTTCCTGTTTACTCATTCTGTACAGTTGAGGCTGCAGAGATGGAGATTAAGGACTGTGTCCTCAATCACTTCTCTGTCTCAAAAGTGAGACATCAGGGATCTGTATACACCCCTGATATTTCACCAATGTCCCCCAACAGGCCTGTTAAAAAGATAAATAAAATTGTAAAAAATAAAATAAAAAACAACTGACACCATCCTCTGCTGTACTGACAAAGTCTACTGCTCTACTGACACTGTCTACACACTGTCCACTGCTCTACTAACTGACAGTGTACACTTTAAGGCTGGGTTCATACCTATGCGAATTGGATGGGGGGTTCCCCCCCATTCAATTCGCATAGCAGGAGATTGTGACTGGCTCTCTATTGAGCCGGTTCACATATCTCCGCAGCGGCTCTGGTGCAATTTGCACAGGAGCCCTTTTGGTCCATTTCAGTTCCGAATTCAGCCCAAAATTTGGGCGGAAATCGGTCCTGAAACTGTGTATATAGAGACGCACCGGACTTCTGCTGTGAGCCGCTGTTATAGTGTGAACCCAGCCTTAAGGTAGGCTAAGTTTATAATTTTGACAATGACATTTGTTTTATTATATTTTTCTAAGTTTTCCTTACCAAGTAGTTAGGCCTTGCTAGTTAATTTTTTTAAAACAAGTGTGCTGAACCCCAGTGATCTTTGATATCTGCCATGTTGTTCCAGTAGATCTTCACCTCCCAAAGGTTGCCCTGCTTTAGCTGAATTGATGATATAAAAGGGTGTACAGAAGGCTAAATAGAGTAATAGGCACAGAGGAAATGGTGAATCCAGCCACTCAACCATACACAGGCAAACAACTAAAACTATATACACTATTAAAAGTAACAATTCAAAATCACTTAAAGGAGAAGTCCACCTGAGCTCGTTTGGCTTGGCTTCTCCTATGGGTCACAGGAGTGCAATTCGTTTTGCACTCCTGTGACCCGTTTTCAGCAGAGAGCAGACTGAAGTCCGCTCTTTGCTGACATCACAGGAATCAGTCCAGGCACCGCGTCATCACAACTAGGGCTGTCCCGATACCGAGCATTTGCCTGAGTACTTGTACTCGGGCAAATTTTCCCGATGCCTGATCCGATACCTGCACAGTCAGCGGTGATCGTGTGTGGGGGAGTTACAAGCACCGATCACCGCTGTATAGATTTAAAAGTTTGACAGGTGTTTCTCTGCATCTCTCCCCCCCCCCCCGCGTGGCTTTCAGTTGCTTTAAAATCAGCGGTGCTTGTAACTCCCCCACACACGATCACCGCTGATTGTCCCTGTATCCTCCTCCAGCCCCCTCCATTTTGCTGCTGTCTCCATCCCTCCGTGTCCCCCTCCATGCTGCTCTCTCCCTCTGTGTCCACCTCCATGCCGCCGTTCCCCTTCATGCCGCCGTTCCCCTTCATGCCGCCGTTCCCCTTCATGCTGCCGTCCCCCTCCGTGGCCCCCTCCATGCTGCCGCCTCCATGCTGCCGCCTCCCTCTGTGTCCCCTTCCGTGCTGCCATCCTCCTCCGTGCTCCTCCTCCACCCCCTCGATCTGTCAGGATGGAGAGCGGAGGTAGGAGCCGGTAAATCCGGCTCCTTACTGTTCGGAATGTACAGAGTCAATGATCACTGACTCTGTCCATTCACATAACTGACACATCGTAAACTGTGTTTACAATGTTTCAGTTTATGAATGGAGAGGAGCTGCTGTCTTCTCTCCATTCATTTTCAGCGCAGCTGAGGCTGCTGAGAAAGGGACTGGGGAATCTGTGTCCCTAGTCCCTTTCCCTGTCTCAAAGGGGAGATGTCAGAGGTCTAAGACCCCTGATATCTCACTAAAGCCCCCCAACAGGGCTGATAAAAAAAAAGAATAAAATAAAAATTAATTGTAAAAAATAATAAATAAAAGAAAACACACACACTGCCCCTCCCCCCCCCCTTACAAAAAGAAAGTATTGTAAAAAAAAAAAAAAATTGTAAAAAAAAATACTAACACATGTGCCACTGTCACATGAGATTAAAAAAAAGTATCGGTATTCGGTATCGGCGAGTACTTGAAAAAAATTATCGGTACTTGTACTCGGTCTTAAAGTGGTATCGGGACAACCCTAATCACAACAATAAAGTCTGGATCCACTAGGACTGATGCCCCTCTCAGCGAGCCGATGAGAGCCTGAGACAGATGCTCCCCGCCCCTTCACAGCTCAGCGCTTCAGTGAGCGTGGAGGAGCAGAGAGGAGACCGTCAGGAGCTCAGCGCTCGGGGATCTGGGAGAACCGAGCCATTGGTGATGTATGTTTCATCGCTCGGTTCTCAGTGCAGAGGTGACGGGGGACAGCTCTTCGTAGAAACAAATCAGTTTCCAGGTTTTAGTCCAGGTTCACACTGACAGCAGGAATGAAATTGTGCAAGTTCAGCTGAAATCGCACAATTTAATTCCCGCATGTCAGTCCCGACTTCGGGGGATGATTTCAGAGACATCTGTACGGGTTTCTGCACAGATGTCTATTGATTGTGAATCAGTGCGGCACCGCAAATGCGACGTTGCACCGATTCGAACGGTGCCATTGCCGGCAATAGCCGCCGATTTGGCAGGCGATTTGACATGTTAAATCACATGTCAATTCGCTGCAATGTGATCAGGGCTTGTTGTCAAAGCTTAATTGAACAAGCTGAGGTTATGCATACCTCCCAACTGGCACGGATTCTGCGGGTTTTACCCGCATAGGCTCCTCCTTCCCGCAGTCCCGCGAGAGTGTCTCATTTTTCCCGCACAGCAGGAAGCATGAAGAGAAGGAAACAGCAACCAGCAGGTAAGCCCCCCCCCCCCGCGATTGGTGGACAAAACAGTGTTCGGCAGCACACCCCCCCACCGCGATCGTCGTGAGAAACGTGGAACAGCTTGTTTCCCTACACACGGCCGTTTTAAATTACATTTTTTTTCTTGGTCGAAAAAAACTACTGTGTGTAGGCTCCCCGGCAGTGTTTCCCTATGGGAAAACTGCAGCGGGAAAAAATGACGGGAATCACGACGAGAAAAATTAGAGCATGTTCTAATTTTTCTCGTCGTGATTAATGCCGTTTTTCCCATCGGGAAAAATGACAAAAAGCCCACACATGGTCGTTTTTCTCGTCCAAAAGAAAAAATGTAATTTTTCCCCGACGGGAAAAATTATCGTGTGTACGCGGCATTAGAAGCGGATTGACTACCATGCACAGCTGCACCGGATTCTGAGTGCTCCAGTTTTATTACATTTCCCCCAATGTGACAATGGATGCTCATCTTTTCACATCATGGTCAGTTTTTTTTGTTCTCTTCCTGAACATATAGCTCCACCTTCTTACACATTTATAAATGCATCCCCTCTCTTCCTGTTTAACTAGCATTTTTAGAACAGCCATACAATCATTCCATTGTAAGAAAATAATCTACAACTGATGTGGATTTTAAAAAAAAATACTACCGTATTTATCGGCGTATAACACGCACAGGCGTATAACACGCACCCTAACTTTAAGAGGGAAGTTTCATAAAAAAAACTTTCCACAGCCCCCTGCGTATAACACGCAGGCACAGTTTACCCTCTATTTTCAGGGTAAAAAAGTGAGTGTTATACGCCAATAAATACAGTAATTTGTCCAGAAATAGCTAGTCAAGCATATTGAACTGTTTGTTGTTATAAAAGTCTCCATAAACCCCAAAAGGCCATCACAATGTGCTCAGGTAACTTTTGCAACAGTTAAGGTCAAAGTGCATGCGTCTACATTTAGAAAGAGTTTTGACCAATTCAAACTGCATGAGAGGTACAGTAAGAAAAAGCTTTTGCTTTTTTGCATTTTTTTTTTCTTGTGTTCTGATTGAAAATGCAATTTCTTGAGTTATTATGCTAGTATATCTCTTTTTATTTATAGCCACCTTTGGGTAACTATTTAAGGTTTGCCTGTTGAAATATGTTAAAAATGTCAACAATTTTTCAGATGACTGCAACTAAACCATAGATATCAAATTGCTTACCATTTTCTACAATCAGGGAAGGACCTAATAAAAGCACACTTTACTCAAATTCGGATGGGTCGTGCAATGTAACAATTTGTGCTATCCACAGTTTTAGGCTGAGTTCACACACTTATGCGAATTGGATGCGGTTTTCCCCGCATCTAATTCGCATATCAGGAGATTTTAACCGGCTCTCTATGGAGCCGATTCACACATCGCCGCAGCGGCTCCGGTGCCATTTGCACAGGAGTCCTGTGTGTCTTTTGGTCTGTTTCAGGTCCAAAATCCTCCAAAAATTCAGGCTGCAATTGGACCTGAAACTGTGAATGGAGCCGCTGCATGTTATAGTGTGATCCCAGCCTAAAACATTGCTAACCAAAATTGCTATTCAACACACCCCATGCTGATCAGCTCCAGAGGAGGACTAAGAACAAAATTATCAGTTTTAAATGGCTTGTTTAGTTTAGCATGTTTATCTTGATTAAAGACATAATTTTTGTTTGTTTTCATTTGGAAGTACATTATTTTTTTGTAAACCGAACTCCTCTCACTTTTTACAGCTTCTGTTTTGCTCTGTCGTGTGCTCTAATTGCTCTTGCTGGATATAATCATTCAGGTATGTCATTTTTGTGTTTAATGTTTAGCAAACTCATTTATAATCTGGATATGTTTATTTTGTTGATCACAGTTGTTTTTTTAAGTCAAGTTTAAAATTACTTATACACCCATAAATGTGAAATGATAGCTACCCAATCCAGTTGTTTTTTTACTTGATCAGACAATTACATAATAGTCTGGTGATTAGATAGATGAAGAAATGTGTTCTGATTAGGTGTTCGGTTTGAACCTGGGCTCAGAGCGAATTTCACCTGTTCAGAAGTTTGGATTCAGTCCAGAATTTGGGGATGTATGGCAGTCGAACGTCCCACAAATTGAAAAAAAACAAACATTTTAGACTAAAGTCCAAGTCCACACACTATAAAAGACTGCATTGCCTGCTTCTGTGATGGGCTCACTGATTTTCTCAGATATCAGCACTAAAATACAAATAACATTTTAGGCATCTTCTGCGAGAGGATTTTCATTTTTGGTGGGATACTCACTGAGGGTTAAGTACTTCTAAATGATTTCAGACACTCATAGATGTGCGCACGGGGTGTGTCGAGTGTGCCTGGCCACAACCTAATCCCCCCTGTGCCAGCCAGGGCTTTTTTCTAGTGAAACTGCTGGGTTTACTAATGGATGCTCACTGGCAGTGATAGTGCTGCCAGTGAGACAAATTTGATTGGTATGTATACTCCTATACTTACCTATGAGGACTGCAGCTGTGGAGTAAGCTCGCAGCTGGCCGCATTTCCCGATGCTGCCTCTATAGTTCCGACAGCCGATCTCTTGCAATAGGTGGCAGAGTGATACTGCTGCACTCCGTCTGCCCTCCAGTGCCTCTTCTGCTTTCATCGGATAGGAGGTAAGCAGCACCTAGTGGGGAGCATTGCCAAATCTAGGAGGGTAGATCTCACTTCACTTACAATGCTCAGCCAGCAGAAATCCCCCTTCCTCCCCCCACACTGCACTAACAGGAGAGGAGAGAGGGCTCAATCCTCTCTGGCTCCTCCAGCCCCCATCCCCTGTGTCTGCCCCGCCCACACTGCAATCCTAGTGTGCAGCCTGTGCCTGAGAAAGGAGATGTGTGGGCGGGAGATCTTAGGTACAGCAGCTGGCAGATCCGTGGGGGCTTCTAGACTGATTCCCCTGCGTGATCCTGCAGATACCAGCCTTCGGTGAGTGAGCAGTCCCCCATCTCCCTCATCTGTCCCCCTCTCCAGGAGATGTCGGGGCACTGTGCCATTCTCTGATGTCAGGGGGCACTGTGCCATGCTCTGATGTCAGGGGCACTGTGCCATGCTCTGATGTCAGGGGGCACTACCGTGCCATGCTCTGATGTCTGGGAGCACTACCGTAACATTCTCTGATGTCAGGGGGCTCTGTGCCATGCTCTGATATCAGGAGTAAGGAGGCACTGTGCCAGGATTCTGATTTAAGGGGGCACTCTGGGCATCTGGTACTAACTGACACTGGCTAGCAGGGTCATGAACTGACTCTAATGTGACTAGTGACACTAATACAGTGATCAGTGATAATACTGTACAGTGTACTAATGACACTGACTGGGAAAGTGTTAACATCAAGGCGCAATCAAGTTGTTAACTGCCTGTCTAACAATGTGTAAAGTGTGCTGCTTTTACTTACTAATCTGGCTTTTTTTTCCTCCCTGCTTTTCAGGGAGAAGAAAGGGCCAGATCAATTTTCCTATGTACACAGAGTTCTGTGTGAAATATATATATATATATATATATATATATATATATATATATCTATAGATATATATCTATATCTAACCATTCAGAAATCAGTTTTGTAAAGATCTAGTGAAACAAACATTTTTTTCTTCAGAACAGAAGAAGGTATGACAAAGTTTGATAAAATACTTGCAATGTACATAGATCACCAAAAGGGGATTGACTTTTTATTTTATTTTATTTTTTTACAAAAATAGGGACAACCTACTCTCACTCTTTACTTCTGAAATTTGTGGCCTATAAAACATTTTTATAATCTGTGCTGATAAGGTGTTCAAGACTTTTCTCCTTTGCCACAAAGAGATTGCAATCTTTTTTGTTGTCATTAAGCCCTGGTTCACACTGGTGCGTTTTGACATGCGATTTGGCATGTCAAATCGCATGTCAAAACGGCGGTATTTGGCGCAAATTGCCAGCAATGGCACCGTCCTAATCGGTGCGACACCGCATCTGCGGCGCTGCACCGATTTCAAAAAGGAGTTTCTGTACTACCTTTTGTGATTTTGGCCTGCGATTTACATTGACATCCATGCAGAAACCTGCACAGTAGAGTTGCCACCTCATCATCCCTTTAAACCCGAACACATATTGATTAGACAGGTTCTGTGGCTGATTAAGGTGGTAATTAAACTCACTTGGTGCCTTACCTGCAATAAATTAGCCTCAGAACCTGTGTAATTCATATGTGTTCGGGTTTAAAGGGATGAGGTGGCAACCCTACTGCACAGATGTCTCTCTCTCGCAGCCCAGTGTGAACCTGGGCTAAAGCTGGAATATTTCTACTCTCTCCCTCTTGAATTGCCTCAGATGAAAAAGAATTAGATTCTGTGCAGCAAGTGTGTATCATTTTTAGATTGTGTCAGAAGGATAACAGTCTAATTTAATATTTTGGCTGAAATTGTACTTATCTCTGCTTCTATAATTAAGTATGCCTCTCTGTTTCTGAAATAGCCTACCGTACTTAGAAAGATGAGCTTCTGTGCAGCAAAGCAGTACCATTTTAATGTGTCTGAGAAAAATAACAGTCATTATATCAAGCTAAAATATGACTTCTCCCTGCTTCTGAAATTGCATTCTATTGAAAAAGTTGAGATTATTTGCATTAAGTCTGTTCAATTTTATATAGTGTCAAAATTCTGAAAAATTTGTTTGTTATACTCTGTGTCCAAAAATTTCATATTTATTGATTCAATCTACAGGCTACCCAAATAGGACTGAGCCCTGGTTCACACTGGTGCGTTTTGACATGCAATTTGACATGTCAAATCGCATGTCAAAACGGCGGTATTTGCTGCAAATTGCCGGCAATGGCACTGTCCTAATCGGTGCGACGCCGCATCTGCGGCACTGCACCGATTTCAAGAGGTAGTTTCTGTACTACTTTTTGCAATTTTGGCCTGCGATTTACATTGACATCTGTGAAGAAACCTGCTGTCCATATCCCATGCTCCATGATTTATTGGAATATGGATGTGGATTGTCCCTTGGCCAATCAACCCTGGGGGGGGATGTTCCTGTCTCAGCCCGCAGGATGTTTTGTGTTCTGAAGTGACGAGGATCCAGTGGGCCCTGGACAGTTCCGATGGCTGAGTCATGTATAGGGATTCCGACACCAGCGCATCTGTCCGATCGTGACGGTACTAATTACTGCCTGCCTGCTGCATTCAGGTGCCATATAATGGCTTTGTGTTTCTCTATAGGATTCTACACATGCTACAGATTTACATGTGCTTGTAGCCCAACATGTGTACAATCAAATGGAATTATTTCCATCTCTCTGCCGCTAATATCTTAGCTTTTATGAGAGATAAAATAAATTATTTAGATCTGTTGATATCAATCAAAGCTTGCAGACATTCTGGGTCCTGTCCCCTGCTGATACTTGAAGCCAAAATGGCTAGGACTCTTCCAGGCTTCAGAAAGGTGGCAATCTGTTTACTTGAATGGGATACTTTATTGGCATCTAGGTGTCAACTCTATCCTAGAAGCTGGCTCTGTCCTTTTCAAATGCTTATAGAAGAACACATACCTCCCAACCATCCTGGATTTCGCGAGACTGTCCCGGGCTATCAAGTTAGTCCTGGGGTCCGGCGGGTTTGGGCTAGAGTCCCTGAGGCCACTGCCGAAAACAAGTTCCAGCAGTGGGGTTCACTGGCGTCCTAGCAACTGATCACATAGTTTGCAGGCACACATTAGGAAAAAACTACCTTTCTCCAAGCTGCTTCAGGACCTCCTTGCTATGCCCCCCCCGACTCCGGCTTACGCTTCATGCCTTCTAGAGGGGCAACACTTGCCTGGCTCTCCGCTCCCCAGTCACACTTTTAGAAGTTCAGAATCTGCAAGTAAACCTTACTAATCCACCTGCAATCGGACCCCTCTGGACTCTGTCAGCCTCTCCAATGCCGCTCCGTGCACCCAGCCTCCTGTATGAGGCCTGGGCATAACAACAGGGACCGGCAGCTTTATGTTTAATTATAGTATGTATGCAGTTTGCAATGCTTCATGGTGGCTCCTACCCTGTCCAGTACAAAAATATTACATTTTCCCAGGCCCCATCACTTCATCTTAGGGGCCCAGGAAGCGGTAGCAGAGAGAGAACTTGTTTTATTTTCTGCCTGCATGTGGGTGAATTCAAATCACAGCTGCCGCTGCCTCCCTCAGTAAGTGGTAACGGCAGTGGATGGCAGTACTGTAGCCGGTGAGCGGTGGTCACTTAGTGACAATCTGTGAGGCATCAGTGAGTTGGAGGGAGCGACACAGGGATCCACGGCAGTGGGTGCACAGAGGCAGCACAGGCTGGTAAGGGGTACAGATGATACCATGCACATGATGATACAGCCAGGAGCCAGCCCACAACACCTGTACTGTGTGATCATCATTGTGATAATGATGGTTGTGACAGGGGTCTCATGATCTGTGATAGTCATATTCAATGCTGTATATACATGGTATATATTGGGTGTATATTGTGTGTGGGCTGTTGTGTCCTAATTGCTGTGATGAGGTAGGGGGTGATTACATTCTACTGTCTAGTGTGGCTTGTGGTTATTAAGTCTGTAATTATAGGTATTGTACTCTAGCAGACAGACAGGCTGGGGAACACAAAGGGTCATGCATAATCATTTAAACTGAAAAGGGATTAGCTAACGAACTCACCTATTGTCTCTTAAGAGATGTCAAAATAATGTGCATAGTAGGAGACATTAAGGCTAGCCTAAATGTCCTGTGTCTGAATCATCAGCTGTAGTTAATTAGCTCATGTAAATTGGGTCTGGTCAAAGGTGTATTATGAGAGGAAAATCAGAAGCTTCTCTCTGTGTGTATAAAACTTGTAGTGTTTTTGCAATAAAGGGTCATTCCTGTTGGAAAGATACAGAGCGTTTTGTCTCGTATGTCTGGAAGGATTAATCCTATGGGAAGCGGTCGCCTGACTGTGGAGGATCGGTAGCGGATGTGTGTTCAGAGAGGGAATATCCTAAACGGCGTTAACCCCTTTCATACTTGGGCAGCCGTTACAATCGTGATCACTGATTTGTCATCACTATCATGATGAGGATCATACACTACAGTTGCCATGACTGTATCATTCGTGGACATGGCTGCAGTACAGTATTTGTACTTGTAGCGGGTGGTTACATTTAGGGGGAAGCATCTGAGTGGTAACTAGGCTCAGATGCACTAATTGTTAGGTTTCAGGGACCATTTCTGTCCCTGGGAGATGGTACTGGTGTGTAGTTTCCTTGGGCCTATGGGTGGCGCTGTTGCCATGGGCCCGGGTTGAACCGCAGTACAAGGTTGTGCCTTTTTTTTGTCCCCTCTTGGCAGCAGTACGGCGGGGCAGGGAACCTGCTGTGCATGCTGGAACAGGATATAAAAGGCCCGGAGGCCTGGTCGGGTTGTCTCTGGGTGCCCTAGGCCCGGAGACGGAGCTGCTGTTCCATCTCAGACACCTTTAGTCTGGGGTGAGGTACTTTGGAGAAAGTCCCGGAGCCCAGCGGCCTTCGGCTGGGATCCGCCGGGGACCAAGACTCCCAGGGATCTGCCTTGCGAGGGGACCAGTATCCAGGACGAGGAGGCCAAGGAGGTGACCCTTTCTGAAGACCCAGCGCAGAGTCGTGGTGACAGATAGGGCCTCTGGTAACTCTCCAGAGGGATGTTCTTGTCCTATAAGGGCCAGTTTACTAACGGAAGGAAGTGCGTGTTCTTTAAGTCACAGTGGCAGTGACCCTACGCACCCAAGGTCAGTGGCAGTGGCTAACTTCATGGTCTGTGGCAGAGACCGTGCACCAAGCCTGTTCGTGCTGATCAGAATAGGAGAAAACCCAAATTCAAGTTTGTGCCTGGACCTCCTCCCACCTTATCTGACCTGTGTCTTGTCCCAACCTGTCTGCTCTCAAAGAGACTGTTTATTGTGCTAAAAGGAAAAAATAAGAGTTGGACCTTTCAGTTGGTGTGGTCAGTTACTTACTGGGGAGAACTAAAGGCTTGTTTCTGACTACCACAGAAACGAGGTCAGCTCTGGAGGTTTTTAAACACTGGCAGCAAGCAGGACCGAGAAAACAAACACCGCTCAACCTCTCTATTCAGGAGGGTACGTGGCTTGTGGTCCGGTGTGCCTCATTCTTTCCTGCGGAGGAGCCAAGCAGAAAAAAGCAGGTAAAGTCTGGGGTTGGTGCGCTACATACTTATTGAGTTTTACCATGCTGATCATTTTTAGGCCTCCTTTACACTTGTGTTTTGGGGGGTGATAAAAATGCAGCGTGTTTTTACCACCTCCCAACCACTCTCCTTTATGCCACAAACAGTGCTTTTTTGCACATTAACAATTTTGCTGTGGACATGATGCCATGAATACAATGCTTTTTACATGTGTAGCGATACCATCAGCTTAAGAGGGCTGCTTGTTTGTTTGGGCCCCTGTAATGCACCGCCACCAACCCCTGGCAATCGGCTCCGACTTCTCTCGTGACAAAGTTAGAAAAGAGGGAAAGTAGTGATAAAACTGTACTATCTCTATACATATATATTACACAGTACAACCCCCTTTGTATACCAGCGCAATAATTGACACACACAACCAAATTACTTAACTATAACGGTTTACTGTAAGCAACGATATAAAAGAGTAATTTGAGTACAATATCTCATGCAGATCCCTGCAATAAAGGTGTACACATTATATGCAAATGACACTCAGTTAGGCAATAAAATGGTATTAACCCCGCTGCAGCTATCCTCCCTCGTGAGCAAAGAAATGGCGCCCAGCAATGTCCTAACTACCCAGTCAGGCCTGACTATAACTGTGGGTATAGTATGGTGAGGAATCTTCGCTAGCAACTGTCGGTGGTGCACATAGAGAAACAAATTGTAATCCGAAGTGGGGTTGTAGATAACCGCTAACTTGGCAACTGGAGAGACTGGCAAACTCAGTTGAGGACAACAGTCTCCCCAAAGTATAACTAGGCAAAGTTATTGATTTAAGGTTCCGAGCAGGCACTCTCACCCAAACCGGACCGACTCCTGTCCGGCTCCTCCGCTACTGTGAATGGCGTCACAGCGGTCCACGATGCACCGAGTCCTTGGTCCTTCAAAAGATGATGGCACCTCAGGTGGATTGGATACTCTGCAGACTCCCCAGCGGAACAGAAACTCTCTGGAACAGGAACGCGAGACCCAGGCTTCAGGCCTAGCGCGCGCAGCAGGTGAGTGCAGGAGATCCTCTTGCAAGGAGGGGGGCCTTCCAAGAGAAAGGGCCGAGCCCCCCTCTCCCTTTTAAAGTCCACCCCAGCAGTCCTTGCGCGGAGAATGGCACCCTGGGTGCCGCAAAGCATGCCGGGAAATTTAGTCCTGCGGGTAAAACGATACCCTGCTACACACTCCCCTCACTTGAAATCGTTGGTCCCTCAAAGACCGTATCAACAGTAAAAAAACACACACTCATTAAGGGCAGCTAGAGAAGTTGGCAGAGGAAACTCCCACCAGAATGGGGAAGGGAGTTTGCCCTGCCCACTGGTTACATCAAAGGAGTTGACCTGTCTAACTGTGCCAGAGAGAGAGCTGGGGTTGCCTTCCACCAAATGCACAGCAGAAGGATGAGGTGTTGGCAAAGTCCTTCTAGCAGTGATTACTGTATCTTCAGAACTTTTCCCCATCTGGGTGTAGGTTAACTTCCGAGGAGGACGAATAACTCTTTTGGCCCTTTGTTCTCTTGGGGTGATGGTTACATCCCTCACTTCATCTTCCTCTAAAGTGGGCACACTGGGCTCCAATACATCTGGTACATCCAAATCAGGTATAGGCAGGTGTGAGGAGTAATCTTGATGATCAGCAGAAGGTGACCATGTGGCATCTTCCCACTCTTCAGCCAGAAGACTAGACGGAACAAACTCAGTGGCTTCCACGTTCAATGTACTGTCCACAGTGCCTTCAGATGGTGGAAGATCTATAGACATGAGTTCTGGGGTCTGAGAAGGCCACAACCATCCAAGTTCTTCTTCTAAACTCTGATCCGAGGCATCCATTTCTCTAGACTGAGAGGCCTGAGACCGAGTGTTTGGCCTAGGTGTCTCCAAACTTGAGGATGGTTCAGGGGAATCTTCTACAGAAGGTATCCGGACCGCTTCCGAAAGTGGGAGTAAATGGTTCCTGTGCCATGTCTTCAGTGGCCCTATCTTCCCTTCTGGTTTTAGCTGATACACCAGCAAATCTGGTAACTTCTTACAGATCACATAGGGTTCAGGTCTCCATCTGTCTGCTAACTTATGCTTCCCTGGCACTCCTAGGTTGCGCAGCAGCACTCAGTCTCCTGGCTGGAGGTCCTGGATTCGAACCTTGAGGTCAAAGTTCCTCTTGTTCCGAGCTCCTCTTTGTTCTGAGGCCACTTGAGCCTGTTCAAAAGCCAACTTAAAACTCCTCCTCAGTCTGTCAAGGTAGCCCTTGTGTGAGGTGGCTGAAGTGCAATCCGTGGATATGCCGAATGCCAGATCCACAGGCAGTCTTGCTTCCCTGCCAAACAAGGCGGTATGGAGAGTACCCTGTGGCATCGCTAGTGGTACTGTTGTAGGCGTGTACGATGGCCGCTATATGCTTGCTCCAGTGCTGCTTCTGCTCACTACTCAGAGTCCCCAACATATTTAATAGAGTCCCGTTGAACCTCTCCGGCTGAGCGTCACCCTGAGGGTGATAAGGGGTGGTGCGGGTTTTCTTGATACCCAAAGAGTCCAACAGTTTCTTGATCAACCGACTCTCAAAGTCTCTCCCTTGGTCAGAGTGCAAGCGTTGGGGCACTCCATAGTGCACAAAGTACTTCTCTACTAAGATTTTAGCTACAGTGGAGGCCTTCTGGTCTTTGGCTGGAAAAGCTTGGGCATAACGGGTGAAATGGTCGGTTATCACCAGAACATTTCCTTGTCCACTTAAGTCAGGTTCGAGACAGAGAAAGTCAATGCACACCAAGTCCAAGGGTCCTTGACTCTGCAGATGGCTCATTGGGGCAGCTTGACGTGGCAATGTCTTTTTCTGGATACAGCGTGCACAGGAGTGGCAGTATTCTTCCACTTCAGCCCGCATACAAGGCCAATAGAACCTATCCCTTACAAGTTGGAATGTTCGTTCAGCCCCCAAGTGGCTATGATCATAATGTAAGGCAGCTAAGACGGTTCTTCTGTACTTTTCCGGCAGAAATAGCTGCCACTTATCTTCCAGATCATCAGAGGGGCCCCTTCGGTAGACCACCCCTTGATGAACCTGCAACTTGTCCCATTCCTTGTGGACCAACCGGGCCACCTTTGAAGGGTTCTTCAGAAGTCTTTCTGGATCCT
Organism: Rana muscosa; assembly: GCA_029206835.1. Lineage (NCBI taxonomy): Eukaryota > Metazoa > Chordata > Amphibia > Anura > Ranidae > Rana > Rana muscosa. The sequence continues at coordinate 339,945,845 of CM055123.1, read as the reverse complement.
GGTCTTCCAAGGTCTCCAGTGCTAATCTTCCCCAAGGGTCTTCCAGCTGGTCTTTCCTCAAGTCCTTCTTGGACAATTTGGGTAGGTTATCCTCTCCCACTTGGGTCACATTGCAGTAAATCTTAGGCACTCCCACCGCAGAAACACCGATCTCTTCAGCCCTTGACCCACCACTAGCCTGAAGTTGTACTCCTTGACACAGGGCCCGTACCCCATCGGGGGTTACCTGGGTCCAATCTTCTGGATGGTGGGTGGGTGCATGTCCTCTTCTGGACAGTGCGTCCGCATCACAGTTTCCTGCTCCCGGCCTATACTTCAGGCTGAAGTTGAACACGGCTATGGCGGCCAACCAACGGTGACCAGTGGCATCCAGCTTGGCCATGGTGAAGAGATAGGTGAGTGGATTATTGTCAGTCTTTACTGTGAAGTCAGCTCCATACAGGTAATCTCTGAGTTTATCCATGACTGCCCCTCATACTGGGTAGTTCTTTTCAGCGGGTGCTAAACTTCTGCTAACATAGGCAACTGGGCGCAACTGCCCCTCATACTCTTGGTATAGCACCCCTCCTAGACCCTCATGGCTAGCATCTACATGTAGCTCATAGGACTTCTTTGGATCAGCATAGGCCAGTACTGGTGCAGTGGTAAGACTCTTCTTTAACATCTGGAAGGCTTCTTCGCACTTTCCTGTCCATTGGTCTTCCACCGACTCTCCAGGCTTCCTGGGACCAGTATCATCCTCTTCTCCTTCCGTTTTCAGTAGCTCATTTAGGGGTCTGGCAATCTTTGCGAATCCTTCCACAAACCTACGGGTGAGTGCAGGAGATCCTCTTGTAAGGAGGGCGGCGTTCCGAGAGAAAGGGCCGAGCCCCGCCTCTCCCTTTTAAAGTCCACCCCAGCAGTCCTTGCGCGGAGAATGGCACCCTGGGTGCCGCAAAGCATGCCGGGAAATGTAGTCCTGCGGGTAAAACGATACCCCGCTACTAGGGATGAGCTCGGTGTTCGAGTCGAACATACGTTCGACTCGAACATCGGCTGTTCGATCGTTCGACGAAGATCGAACGCTTTGGGCCGTTCGTGCCAAATTCAAGTGACGCAAACGGCCAACAATACACTGCGCCATCGCAGTGCAATCCCGGCGCTGTGATTGGCCAAGCATGCACTGTGACCCCGCATGCTTGGCCAATCACAGCGCCGGCAGCGAGGAGAGCCATAATTGGCCACAGGCAGGATGCCTGTGGCCAATTATAGCTCAGGGGGGTTTAGTACATGCCCCACACTATAAAAGGCCGCCAGCGCGTTGGCCTTGTGTAGTGTGTTCCGGTTCAGGGAGAGAGAAGGATAGGCAGGGACAGTGTTAGTGATATTTGTTCATTTACCTTGTGTGTAGGGAGAGAGAAGGATAGGCAGGGACAGTGTCAGTGATATTCTGCTAAACCTTGTGTGCAGGGAGAGAGAAGGATAGGCAGGGACAGTGTCGGTGATATTCTGCTAAACCTTGTGTGCAGGGAGAGAGAAGGATAGGCAGGGGACAGTGTCAGTGATATTCAGCTAAACCTTGTGTGCAGGGAGAGAGAAGGATAGGCAGGGACAGTGTCAGTAATATTCTGCTAAACCTTGTGTGCAGGGAGAGAGAAGGATAGGCAGGGGACAGTGTCAGTGATATTTTTGCTAAGCCTCCTGCACAGTATACACCTGAAGCTAGGCCTTATTGCTGTGTTTTCCTGTTGTGTAACACAGGCAGGCATCTGCAGCAGTTATAGCAGGCGTAGTGTGCTTCCTGCAAAATATACACCTGAAGCTGGCCCTTATTGCTGTTTTTTCTTGTTGTGTAACACAGGCAGGCATCTGCAGCAGTTATAGCAGGCGTAGTGTGCTTCCTGCAAAATATACACCTGAAGCTAGCCCTTATTGCTGTTTTTTTCTTGTTGTGTAACACAGGCAGGCATCTGCAGCAGTTATAGCAGGCGTAGTGTGCTTCCTGCAAAATATACACCTGAAGCTAGCCCTTATTGCTGTTTTTTCTTGTGTAACACAGGCAGGCATCTGCAGCAGTTATAGCAGGCGTAGTGTGCTTCCTGCAAAATATACACCTGAAGCTAGCCCTTATTGCTGTTTTTTCTTGTTGTGTAACACAGGCAGGCATCTGCAGCACTTACAGCGGACGTAGTGTGCCTCCTGCACATTATACACCTGAAGCTACCCCTTATTGCTCGTATTTTTTTTTCTTTTGTGTTACACTAACAGGCATCTGCAGCACTTACAGCGGGCGTAGTGTGTTTCTTGCAAAATATACACCAGAAGCTAGCCCTTATTGCTGTGTTTTCCTGTTGTGTAACACAGGCAGGCATCTGCAGCACTTACAGCAGGTGTAGTGTGCTTCTTGCAAAATATACACCTGAAGCTACCCCTTATTGCTGGTTTTCCCATCTCCCTGCAGGCCTTTAGAATGTCTGGAAGGCAAAAAAGGAGAGGCACAGTCAGGAGCCAATAAAAGAGGGCAAGCAGGCTCTGTGTCTAGAGACAACAGTGCTGGTCGTGGACGCGGTGCATCGTCATCAGCACGTGGCCATGAGACACGCTTGTCCTTATTTTCGGCAGCTGGACGTGTTGAGCCGCATCATGCCGAAGACTTGGTAGAGTGGATGACCAAGCCCTCCTCATCCTCCTCATCCTCTCTCACCCAGGCTCAGGGTACTGGCAAAGCAGCTGCCAAAGCATCCTCAATGTCATCATCAGTCACTCCTTCCCTAGACCCACCGTGTCCTCCTGAGGAGTCCCCCGAACTGTTTGAGCACAGTGTTGGGTACATGCTCCAGGAGGATGCCCAGCGTTTCGAAGGGTCTGAAAATGATATCCAGCTAGAGGAAGGCAGTAGCGTGAGAGCAGAGAAAGGGGATGCTCAAGGAGGACACCAATCTGGCAGTCATGTTCCAGCAGCTGCAGCATACTGCCAGATTGGTTCCAGTGATGAGGGAGGGGATGATGAGGTCACTGACTCCACGTGGGTGCCTGATAGGAGAGAGGAGGAGGAGGAGGATGAGGAGGAGGCACATCTCCAACGAGGCAGGATGCCCTCCGGGGGCCAGCGTAAGGGCAGCACACCGACTGAATCACACCGCAGAGCTCTGCCTGTGCAGGGCGCTGCCTCTGCCTGTTATTCCAAAAGTTCTTTGGTGTGGGCCTTTTTTGAGTCGAGTGCATCAGATCGCACCGCTGCTGTTTGCAACATATGTCTCAAGCGTATCTCGCGTGACCAAAACATCAGCCGCTTGGGCACCACATGCTTGACCAGACATATGTTGAACTGCCATGCAGCTCATTGGCAAGCCTACCTTAAAGACCCACACCAAAGAACAAAGCGGACCTCTCCTTGCTCCGCATCAGCTGGGATCTCCAACCCCACTATACCTTCAGTCCTCTCTGAAACCTGCACTGAGAGGAATGAAGGTGTAGAATTAGGTGTGTCACAGCCAAGTACTAGCGGGCACTCTGCTAGCAGTACACCGACGTCCGATTCTAGCAGGCAAATTTCCCTGCCCCAGCTGCTGGACCGTCAAAAGAAGTTCACTCCCAGCCATCCACATGCCCAGCGGTTGAATGCTAGCTTGGCTAAATTGCTAGCACTTCAACTGCTGCCTTTTCAGTTGGTAGACTCGGCCCCCTTCCGTGAGTTTGTGCAATGTGCGGTTCCTCAGTGGCAGGTTCCCAAACGCCACTTTTTCTCACGGAAGGCGATTCTGGCTCTCTACCGCCGTGTGGAAGGCAATATCCATGCCTCGCTGGACAGGGCGGTCAGCGGTAAGGTGCATATTACCGCTGACTCATGCTCCAGCAGGCATGGACAGGGACGTTACCTTTCTTTCACGGCCCATTGGGTCACTCTTTTGGCAGCTGGGAAGGATGCAGGACAAGGTGCAGTAGTGTTGGAGGTTGTTCCACCGCCACGCCTCCAAAATGCTACTACTGGTTGTGACACACCTCTCTCCTCCACCCCCTCTTCTTCTTCCTTCATGGCCTCTTCCTGTGCTTTGTCCTCGGAACCAGCGGTGCTCCGTAGGCGTTCAAGGGGCTACGCAAGTATGCAGGCAAAAAGATGCCATGCCGTGCTTGCGCTGGTGTGTTTGGGGACAGGAGCCACACTGGGGCAGAGGTTCTGTCAGCTCTGCAGGGGCAGGCCGAGAGGTGGTTGACGCCACACCAGCTTAAGCCAGGAATGGTGATTTGCGACAATGGCACCAACCTCCTCTCCGCACTCCGACAGGGACAACTGACTCATGTGCCCTGTGTGGCTCACGTCCTTAACCTGGTGGTGCAGCGGTTCTTGGGCAGGTACCCGGGCTTACAGGATGTCCTGAGGCAGGCCAGGAAAGTCTGTGTGCATTTCCGCAGATCATATAATGCCAGTGCTCGCCTGGCTGAGCTTCAAAAGGAGTTGAACCTGCCCAAGAACCGCCTTATATGTGACATGCCCACCAGGTGGAACTCAACGTTGGCCATGCTGCAGCGGCTGCACATGCAGCAGAGGGCCATCAATGAGTACCTGTGCGACTACGGCACCAGGACAGGGTCAGGGAAGCTCGGGTTTTTTTCACCACGCCAGTGGGGCATGATCAGGGATGCATGCACTGTCCTGGCACCATTTGAGGAGGCCACGAGGATGGTGAGCAGTGACAGTGCATGCATCAGTGACACTGTACCTCTTGTCCAACTGTTGGAGCATACGCTGCGTGGAATAATGGACAGGGCACTTGAGGCAGAACAGAGGCAGGAAGAGGAGGACTTCCTTGCCTCTCAAGGGCCCCTTTACCCAGACAGTGTTCCTTCTGTCCCACCCATCCCACAGGAAGAGGAGGAGGAGGAGGAGGATTGTGTCAGCATGGAGGTGGAGCCTGGCACTCAGCATCAACAGCAGCAGTCTTTTAGGGATTGTCATGGACCTTGGAATACTGAAGTATTTCTCCTTTGAATCTATTACACAGTGGGGGGTCTTCTGCCCTGTCTTAAGGCTACCCCCCCTCCAGACGGCTCCATGGGCTGGAAGGAATGCATTGTTCTGTGTTTGACTGTTTGTTTATGTAGTTTAATTACCCCCTGGGGCTTCTGTGTCAATACATGTCTCAGTTCTCCTATTCAAGCTTTCAGACCAATAGGAAAGTGGTTGTTGGGGGCAGGGTGTTCAAACTGCTGCATAATAGTGTGTGTGTGTGCGCTTCCAATAAATGAAGATTCCCGTTTGAACTTATATACAGCCTGCCTGGTGTTTGTTCTGAACTAGCACAAATGGATTAGATTGGCACATAGCTGTAGTTTGAATCCTGGAGCATCGGATGACGGAACCATCAGACGTTGCGATCTGCAATATGATCCAATAGTAGCAGAGGAGTGTCGGGAGAGTGGAACCGAGCGAGCAAAGGGGCTCGTTACATTGGTTGGCAGCGGTGGGATTTGCTCTCCAGTTCCTGGGACACTCCAAACCAAAGTGAATGACCAGCTATGCAGCCTGCAGGAAAGTCACGCTGAAAGACCTACTTGAGAGCCGAGATGGACCAGAAGAAGGGTGATGCAGGACCCCGGTCAGTTGAAGATTTGTTTCAGCAACGAGTGCGACAGCGGTTGGCATTATATGGGGCTAACCCATCAGAGACCGCCATACAGGAAGCCATTGAAGGCATTCAGCTGCAGGATGCCCGACAAGAGAGAGAGAACGAGAGCGACAAAAGAGAGAACTAGAGCGGCAACATGAGCGGAGAATGGCGGAAATACGGCAATCGGAGACAACGCCTAAAGAACCAGCCGCCATGGAAGAGGAATTCGGAAGGAGGTTGCGAGAGATGCAGATACAGCATAGAGGACCAGTATCAGAGGAGGTCCTGCTGGGATGGTGGGATTCGATCCGCTGCGAACTCTGGAAGAAAGCGCTGGCTCTCGAGCAGCAACACCAGGGAAAGATTCTCCCCTCCATCTATGTAAGGTACTGGTCGCAGTATGAAGTACGAATGCCGTTATTGGGGGAACAACCAAAGCAGGAGTGGACAACTGAGTTAAGCAGGCTGATCCGGGCAGAGATGCGGTTGGATGAGAGCTACAGAGCCCTCCGGTGGTATGTAGCCCAAGAGTGCCCATGGTCAGCGGATGACAGCCCCACGGAAGGCTTTGACTATGATGGCCTGGGATTGTTGTATTGGAGGCTGTCCAGTGACCCTGACTTTGGGAGTGATCAGGAGTGGCGTTTGGAGGAAATAATGGAGCACAGATAGCAAAGACTGAATGTCTCGGAAGGGCACTGGGCACAGGAAGATTTGGAGTTTCTGGCCGTTCAGGAATGGGAGCTGGAGATTGCCTACAAACAGCTGCTAGACTCTACTCAGCAGCAGGGTGGGGCCCCCTTTGCCTGGGACTATCAGGAAATACCAGTTGACAACTATGAAATCCTGGCTGAAGAATCAGCAGTGGAAAATCTGAAGATTGCCATCCCTAAAGCTGAAGTGGATGATATGGAGTTCCAGGGAGCTAGGGCAGTTGGCTCATCTTCCCAGCTACAGATTACAGAAGGTAGGGACTTAAGGGACTGTTCAGAGGATGTTAGGGATTATGCATCGCCTGCCCAAGTACTGGCAGCAGGACAGAGTACTACAGACCCCTGCTCTACACCCGTGGCAGTTTTGGAGGCCCGAGGTGAGAAGGCGATGGTTCCTCTTTCCCAGTGGATTTCAGAGACGCAGGGAGGAGAAGCAGGCCATTTCCCCCCCCCCCCAACAGTTAACCAGAGCAGATGGTGTGGAGTCCCCAGCAGAAGTGCTGGCAACAGGGCAGAGTGATGGCAACCTCTGCCCAGCACCGGAAACAACTGTGGAGTTTCAGGGAGCCGGGGCAGTTGGCCCATCTCTCCAGCAACAAGCTGAGGTGGTAAAGCTTTTACCCCCAGCTGAATCACTGGCAGCAGGGCAGAATGCTACTGGCCTCTGCACACAACTGCAACTTGAGTGAATATCGGTGGATGGGACTGCGGTCCCCACTCACAGCAACCCAGCAGAAGAGCTGGCAACAGAGCAGAGTGCCACGGACCTCTGCTCTCAACTATCAGAAGAGGGAGTTCCTGTGGTATTTGATGGGACTTCGGTCCTCACTGACACAACCCCAGAAAATGGTGTGACACTGAGACAGGAGGATGTCAGCCTTGCTTTGCAAGCACTGGGGGATTTTCACCTGCCACAAGGGGATGGGACTTCAGTCTCCACTTGTATACCCCAGGGATGCCGGGCAGTCGACCCAGATCCCCAACAGCATGACGGACTGAGCCCAGTCACCCTGTCTTCTCTCCAGCAGCTGAAAGGACTCCAGGGAGAAGGGCCAGTCCAGGCCTCTCCCCAGCGGCGGGTATGTTCTCTGAGAGAGGCAGAGGTTGGCTGGGTAAGTAATGCTCTGTTTGGAGCAATTTGTTTGGGGTACTGTGTGGATGCCGGCATTGGGGGAATAGAACTATGGACTGGCTTCGGAGTCAACCCGTCTGGGGTCTCCTCCTATGTTTGTTTCCTGCCGAAAGGGGAGATGTGTGACAGACCTAGCCAGGACAGAGGCTTTTGGAGAGGACTGAAAGCCAGCCTCTTGCCATCCGATTATGGGCCAGGGCCTCAGGACAGGAATGCGGATGGGTTATCCCGGCAGACAGACCTGGAACCTTAAGACTACTTTTCCAACATCCTCGAGTTGACCCGTTTGGGGTCCCACTGTGGCTGTTGGACTATTTCCCAGGAGGGAGTATTGTCATGGACCTTGGAATACTGAAGTATTTCTCCTTTGAATCTATTACACAGTGGGTGGTCTTCTGCCCTGTCTTAAGGCTATACCCCCCCCCCCTCCAGACGGCTCCATGGGCTGGAAGGAATGCATTGTTCTGTGTTTGACTGTTTGTTTATGTACTTTAATTACCCCCTGGGGCTTCTGTGTCAATACATGTCTCAGTTCTCCTATTCAAGCTTTCAGACCAATAGGAAAGTGGTTGTTGGGGGCAGGGTGTTCAAACTGCTGTATAATAGTGTGTGTGTGTGTGTGTGTGCTTCCAATAAATGAAGATTCCTGTTTGAACTTATATACAGCCTGCCTGGTGTTTGTTCTGAACTAGCACAAATGGATTAGATTGGCACATAGCTGTAGTTTGAATCCTGGAGCATCGGATGACGGAACCATCAGACGTTGCGATCTGCAATATGATCCAATAGTAGCAGAGGAGTGTCGGGAGAGTGGAACCGAGCGAGCAAAGGGGCTCGTTACAGGGATGATTTACAGTCCCAAGAAAAACGTGGACTTGTACGTGGCTGGGAGGAGGTGGCTGCGGATCATGTCATCCTTGGTGACCCAGAGGACTCCGGACCGAATGCCTCAGCTAACCTACGCTGCATGGCCTCCCTGATCCTGCAAAGTCTGCGGAAGGATCCTCGTATTCTTCGGATCAAGGAGAGGGACCATTACTGGCTGGCCACTCTCCTTGATCCACGGTACAAGGGTAAGGTTGCAGGCCTTATCTTACCGTCGCAGAGGGAGCAGAGGATGAGACAACTCCGGGAGGCCTTGCAGCAAGGTCTGTGCAACGCGTTCCCAGAGACTGAGAGGTTACGAACTCCTGGTCCTGGACAACGAGTTGCTGAGGCTTCGGTCAGTCAAAGAAGGAGCGGTGGGGAAGGTGGCCGTCTGACCGATGCGTTCAGACAATTCTTTAGTCCGCAGCCCCAAGGTATGATCGGTTCCAGCAACCACCGCCAGCGTCTGATATACATGGTGCAGGAATACCTAGGGGCAAGGTCAGACTTGGACACCTTTCCCACCGAAAATCCTCTGGCTTACTGGGTCTTGAGGATGGATCACTGGCCAGAGCTTGCACAGTATGCAATTGAGCTACTGGCCTGTCCTGCATCCAGCGTTCTTTCGGAACGCACATTCAGTGCTGCTGGAGGATTTGTCACGGATCACAGGGTGTGCCTGTCCACTGACTCGGTTGATCGATTGACCTTCATAAAGATGAACCAGTCTTGGATCACCACCAGCTACCAAGCACCTGAAGCTGATATAACAGAATAATTTATTTTCAAATGTCACATCCCTTCAAGACTGATGCTGATGCTGAGTGACTGTCCTGTTATGTTGACTGACTATCCTCCTCCTCAATGATCCGATTCATGATGATAGCTTGGAAGAACATTTTTGTTTCTGGGTGCCGCCACCAGTGGCTAAGGCCCAATTTTTCAGCCCCTGTTTAACAGGGGCGTGTAATTACAATTTTTGATGCAATAATTTGCAACAGGGCCCATTCCTGCGCCCACCAAGAGTAACTGTGAGGGCTTACAGTGTTGTGGCAACACCACCACCACCAAAGGCCCAATTTTTCAGCCCCTGTTCAACAGGGGCATGCAATTACAATTCTTGATCTAATAATTCACAGCAGGGCCCATTCATGCGCCCACCAAGAGTAACTGTGAGGGCTTACAGTGTTGTGGCACCAGCACCACCACCAAAGGCCCAATTTTTCCTACCACTGTTCAACAATGGCATGTAAATACAATTCCTGATATAATAGTTCACAGCAGGGCGTTCCAGCACCCACCAAGAGTAACTGTGAGGCAGTGGCGGCCCGTCCATAGGGGGCGCCCGGGCGCCGCCCCCCCCCCCCTCCTGTGGTCACCAAAAAATAAATAAAAAAACGGGCCCTTTTAAGAGTTTTTTTTTTTGTCTTTTTTTTACACATGGTGGCGCGACCATAGTGGGCGCAGAAGCGCCGCTACCGCTCGCTTCTGCGCCCGGCCGTCACTCACCACAACAATACATAGGTTCATGCATTGCATGAACCTATGTATTGCTGCCGCCCACTATTTAGATGGCCGGCCCCTTGAGCGCCGGCCATCTGAGTCACAGCGTCTGATTGGTCTTTAGAAGTGCCTATCGGAGCCAGCAGGCTCTGATAGGCTTCCCGACTACAGCCTGAGGGCTGTAATCGGCTTCTAAATACCTAATGAGAGGACGCACAGGGGTGCGTTCCCTGGCCAATCAGGTTCACCGGGTCTGGTTACCGGTAACCTGATTGGCTGAAGTGACATCGAGGGCGGGAGAAGACATTGAGGACGGAAGGACGGCGCTGACTCGAGGAAGGTAAGTGCAGGGCTGGGGGGGACAAACTGGCTGTATTATGAGGACAAACTGGCTGCATATGGGTGAGAAACTGGCTGCATTATGGGGGAGAAACTGGCTGCATATAGGGGAGAAACTGGCTGTATATTGGGGGAGAAACTGGCTGCATTATGGGGGAGAAACTGGCTGCATTATGGGGGAGAAACTGGCTGCATATGGGGGAGAAACTGGCTGCATATGGGGGAGAAACTGGCTGCATTATGGGGGAGAAACTGGCTGCATTATGGGGGAGAAACTGGCTGCATTATGGGGGAGAAACTGGCTGCATAATGGGGGAGAAACTGGCTGCATAATGGGGGAGAAACTGGCTGCATAATGGGGGAGAAACTGGCTGCATAATGGGGGAGAAACTGGCTGCATAATGGGGGAGAAACTGGCTGCATAATGGGGGAGAAACTGGCTGTATATTGGGGGAGAAACTGGCTGCATATAGGGGGGAAACTGGCTGCATTTGGGGACAAACTAGTGGCGTTTGGGCACAGTGGCTGCGTTTAATGGGCACAGTGGCGGCAATTGATGATTTTTTATTTTTTTTTCAGTTTGTTTGCGCCCCCCCCCAAAAAATTTGAGCACCAGCCGCCACTGCTGTGAGGGCTCAGTGTTGTGGCAACACCAACATGTAAGGGGCAAATTTCAGCAGAGTATATACGGCAGGCCCCTACTTTCAAACATCCAACTTACAAACGACTCCTACTTGCAAACGGAAGGAGACAACAGGAAGTGAGAGGAAATCTACCCCTAGGAAGGGAAATTCTCTCCTGTAAGAGTTAATATGGAAAAAGGTGTCTCCTCTCTACTGATGCTTTATCACCAATCCTTGTTTCAATAAAAACCCCACTTTTCAAAAACAGTTGTCATTGGGACGGAAAGTGAGGTGAAATGTTCTGAACAGGGGCACAGACAGCAAAACAAATGTTACAGGGGTGATAACCTTTCCCTATGTTTTTTCCAAAAAGCTTAAAAATATATTTTTTGGCTAGAGCTACACTTAAACAATGTACCTGTTCAAAATTTAAAAAACAGATTCTACTTAAGAACAAACCTACAGTCCCTGTCTTGTTTGCACCGCCTGTATACTGCTGTATACTGTATACTGCTTTTCAGAGTACCGTATATACTCGAGTATAAGCCGAGATTTTCAGCCCTTTTTTTTGGGCTGAAAGTCTCCCCCTCGGCTTATACTCGAGTCAGTGAAATTTAACATTGTAAATTGTACCTGAAGGCTGCGGCGTCCATCGTTTAAAACTTGCGGTCTCTTCCTGGTCCCTTCCGTGATAGGCGGAACTGTGTCTGCTGAGAATCGCCTATCACGAACGTTCTCTCATCCTCAGTTTCCCAGGGATGGGTGAAGATGAGAGAACGTTCGTGATAGGCGATTCTCAGCAGACACAGTTCCGCCTATCACGGAAGAGCTATGCCATTTTTCTCAAAGATTTTCATCCATATTACCGGGACCAGACATTACATTAAAGCCGCAAGCAGTTTTAAATGGCTTTTTTTCCTTTAGAAATGTAATTTTGTGCAGGGACAGTTCTAAACACGGGAAACGCATGTCACTTCACAGGAATACTTTAGACACCCCCAGGTACGATATTTAAAGGAATATTTGACTTTTTTTTTTTTTTTTTACTTTATGCATCATTAAAATGACTGCTCACGAAAAATGGACGTTTTTAAAACTTCGTTTTGCATTGATACATGTTCCCTGGGGCAGAACCCGGGTCCCCAAACCCTTTTTAGGACAATAACATGCATATTAGTTGTTATAATTAGCACTTTAGATTTCGAACGTTTGTGTCCATTGTATTTAATAGGGTTCTAACATTCGCGCGAACTTTCGGTCCGTTCATTCGTTCATTGGATTGGTTATTTAGCAGTCTCCTATTGGCCACAGAGAATTCCCCATGGGGATTGTGACAATACATGCATTTCTGGTATCCTAAACTGTCCTAGACACTCATCCACGCCTCATTTAAAGTCCCAAAATCCCCCTCTTCTTCTTGGTGGGAAGGGTAGATTTGGAGGGAGGGGAATTGTGCTGGGGGAATTTAAAGAGGAAGGGAATTTGTACTAGAAGGGGAATTTGGAGGGCTGGAAGAGGATTTGGGTGGGGAAATTGTGCTGGGAGGGGGTTGGGATGGAGAAGATCCATGCTAGAAAAGGGGAGAGGATTAGTGCTGGGAGAGGTGAGTGTGCAGATTAGTGCTGGATTTTTTTTTGGGGGGGGGGGAGAGAGTGCATATTTTAGCTGAAATGGTAAAGTGGGTAAACAGTAATGCTTGAGGGAGGAATTTCAGTCTCCTTACCCCTACACTGAACAACACACACCCCTTCACTCTTCGTTTTGTTCCTCTCATTCTTCTGTGCGTTACAAACTCCTGTCCACATGCATTCTGTGCATTACATATTACTAACTTCAGCACTTTATGCATTGCATACTCCAGACCCCTGCACACCCTGGACCCCTACACTCTGCATTATGTATTTCGAAACCTGACACTGGCTTCAGCACTCTGTGCATTATATACTTATGATCCTTAAACACATTGCATTACACACCCCAACCCCTGCACTTTGCCTTACACACTCCTGCACTATATACTCTATATTGTACATTACCTACTTCTCATCAAAGTGGTCATTGTTGCCACAGTTCCTGGTTGCTGTATAGTCCTTGACTACTATAATGAAGTTCATTTTTAAGGTCGGCTAAGACAAAGGCCTCGTACACACGACCGATTTTCTCGTCGTAAAAAACACGTCGTTTTTTTCGACGAGATTCTTGTTAAGCTTGTCGATTTTCTCGTCAAGCTTTCTATGCGTACACACTGTAATTTCCCAATTTCCTCGTGGTTCTCTGCGCTCACGTCCAGCACGTACGACGGCACTATAAAGGGGAAGATCTTTTTTCTTGGCGCCACCCCTTGGGCTGCTTTTGCTGATCTCGTGTTACCGCGTGTGAAGTAAAAGTTTGGGAAGAGACGATTCGCGCTTTTCAGTCTTCGTACTTTTCAGATCGTTTTCTGCCGTTCAGTTTGTGCTTGTGGGTTCGTATCTTGACTTTCAGGGCGTCTAGGCAGGTCGTATCTGTTTTACAGTGCATTCTTGCCTGTTCGTTTCTGAATTTCAGTTCGTTATTCATAGGCCTTGCTGTTCTAAAGTGCGTTCTGTTCTGTACGTTCTGATTAGACGACCGTTTCCTAGCCATGTCGCCTGGACGTTCTCGTCGTCGAGTTCGTGCTGTGCGTGCGCTTGGTGTTGGTCTGCTTGTTTTGGACCAAGACCAGTCCATGAATGGTGTGAGGAGGAGTTCATGGACCAAGAATTGGTTGCTCCAGCGGGACCAATTCTGCCACATGCCTCTGCTGCGGGAGATCGTCGAGAATAATCCTGAGGACTACAGGAATTTTCTGAGGATGTCTGACCCCGTTTTTCAGGAACTGTTGGCTTTGGTGTCCCCCTATATTACCAGGAAGGACACCGTTATGCGGGAAGCCATCAGTGCTGAGCAGAGGCTCATCGCCACGTTGCGTTACCTGGCGACAGGGAGAAGTCTTCAGGACTTGAAGTTCACCACAGGCATCTCCCCCCAGGCTCTGGGCCTCATAATCCCAGACACCTGTTCTGCTATTATACAAGTCCTGCAGGAGGACTATATTAGGGTAAGTTTTCTCCCTTCACATCACATTTTATGTATTACATGTATGCTAATGTATTGTATTTCTTTCATCCTTTCCTAATTACCATGATTGTAATATGCTGAGAATGTCCCCTTTGTCCCCATGCATGCTGGAAGTTTTTAAATGCCCCTTTTTTATCCTCCCTAAATATTTCCCCTCACTAACTTTTCCAGCAGGGGCGCCTGTTGCTCCAAATGTTGGGGGGTTACAACCCCAATTTCGGAAATAAACTTCCTCCTTTTTTGCTCTGTTGCCTAATAAACGCCCCCAGTTGTCCCCTCCAATGCAGCCATTTAGTCCCCTCTATTGCAGCCAGTTTCCCCCCAGCCCTGCACTTACCTTCTTGTGGTCAGCGCCATCCTTCTTCTGTCCTTGATGTCTTCTCCTTCCCTTCATGTTGCATCAGCCAATCATGTTACCATTAAACAGACTTGGTGAACATGATTGCCAGAGCTGCCTGTCAGTGTTTACACAAGGAATGTCCCCTCCTTGCGTCCCCGATTTTTCTTTGAGGAAGCCAATTACATCCCTCAGGTTGTAATTTGCAAGACTTTTTTAATACCTGTTTCTGCTCTGCAATTTTAACCCCCTAAATGACGCAATTAATCATATGTCGGTCGCTTTACAAGAGGCCATCCACCTGAATAGTGTGCGGCATAGACAATACATAGGTTCATGCAACGCATGAACCTATGTATTGTTCTGAGTGATGGGCACAGGAGAGAGGGGACAGTGCTCCAGCGCCCACTCTGGACGCACCGCCACTGCAATGCTATCCTGTGGCCAAACACATCTCCCCCCCCCAAAATAATTTAGTAATGGCCCATCAGAGGGGGTGATGAATATGATAAATGAGCCTTCCATTATACTTTTTTTACACACCTTAATAAACGTATAATTAGATTGATGTTGGTCTCAAATTTTTTGGTCTTGAATTTGCTTGTAATGTATGCCTTTGTTTTTCTAATATTATTTCATCTTGTTTCACTCCACAGCTTCCTTCAACGCCACAGGAATGGCAGACTGTGGCATCGGAGTTTGCCACGCGGTGGGACTTCCCCAACTGCGGTGGTGCCATAGACGGGAAGCACGTCCGCATCGTGCCGCCACCCCGTTCTGGATCCTACTACTACAACTACAAGGGGTTTCATAGCATTGTGCTGATGGCGGTGGTGTCAGCACGGTATGAATTCCTCTATGTTGATGTAGGGAAGAATGGCCGGATGTCCGATGGGGGATCCTTCATCCAGACGGAGTTTGCCCTCCGTCTCCAGAGTGACGACCTTGCATTGCCACCGGATGCAGGGAATATTGAAGGACTCCCCTTTGTTTTCTTGGCTGATGAAGCCTTCGGACTCGGACGGCATCTTATGAGGCCATTTCCACAGAGGACCCTGACCCCAGAGAAGAGTGTGTTCAATTACCGGCTGGCCAGGGCCCGAAGAGTCGTTGAAAATGCCTTCGGCATAATGGCCAGCCGGTTCTGCCTTTTTATGACTTCCATCCACTTGGCGGACTACAAAATAAACTATGTAGTGTTATGCTGCTGTGTGCTACACAATTTTCTTTGCCGCAAAGCGAATTCATATATGGCCTCAGTTTTGCCAGAGGCTGGACTTTCCCCTGCAAATCCCCTTCGGGCCTGGAATCTGCCCGTCTTGGCTTGCCCCCCCAAAATGCCCGTGTGGTTCGGGACAAATACATGGAGTATTTCACGGGTAGGGGGGCAATTCCTATGCCAGCCTATGTCTAAGTATCCCAATAAAAATCTTGTTTAAACCTTTAATTATTTGTTCTTTCCTGTCTCCTAGTTTGTCTTTGTGCATTTGTAGTGGCAAGTGTATTTTACTTTAGTAAATAACAACCAATTTCACTATGTTACCTTACAAAAGAACCAAATAAGCTTAGAGTGTATTATAAAAAGAAGCTACACGTTGTTTGTGGTCAAATATTTTACTCTCTGCACATTTTTTTTTGTTTTACTTTGGGGTTGGCCTGACCACAACCCGTCAAATTTTGGCTTATGAAAATACAAAAATACCACTTGCATTTCTAAAATGACAACATTGGATACCTCTGAGCAATCTGAGACATTCAGTTACACAAACTATGTCTCTATGTGCCCGTCCTAATATGGGGTCCTGCCACCCCTTGCCCAGCCAAAAATTCAATATGCACACATTTTTACTTTTTTGCAAATAGGAAGTTTACAATCCTGATCCCTATTGTCAACATGTGCTATCTGCCATCAGGGGTGATCAATGGATGTGTTTTGGGGGTGCATCCCCTTCCTCAGTTCACCGACTTTTGATACGAGGAAGGGGTTGCACCCACAAAAGACGTACATGGATATCCCCTGATGGCAGATAGCACATGTTCACACACTGTGTGCATATTCAATTTTTGGCTGCTTTGTTACTCAAAAAATTAGTAAAAATATAAAAACAAACATGTAAAAACAAATGTGTTTGGATGGCTTATTGAATTCTCCCCAAAACATCGAGAATGTCTTTAAATGTTTGTTCCATCACATGGATTCTTTGTTTAATTAGGTCCAGTTCCGTGCTACATTCCATCACTTGCTGGATGAGGCGGAGGGCACTGTCAGCAGAGAACGGTGTGCTATCCTTCACAACATTTCCATCCCCTAAAAACCATAAAAAAAAATTAATAAAACTCTGCAGGCCTACCTCGCTTACCTTAAGCTGTGGTGTCAGATACTGACCTGTTGTGGTGACCAGATCCACAACGTCATCCACCTCTCCTTCCTGCACTTCTCCTTCCTCCACCTCAACTTCCTGCACATCTTTCGGTTGTGGATCTTTGGGAGTTTGGGGTTGCTTGGAAGTTGTGGGGTGCATGTGCTCCCTGGAGTGTCCTCCTCCCAGTCTTCTCTCCCCTATGAGAATAAAACCAAAGGTCTATTTATCACACTGTAAAAATCTCATTTTTAAACTTAAAACAGGCTAAATTGTTTGGAAGTGGGGTACAAGTGTGTGTTTGTGCGGAATTTAAAGAAAAATGCATTCTTTATGACCCCAAATATGTTTATTATTCACATTTGGATGTAATTTTTTGGACATGGAGGCACCACAAATAAACTCTGATGCACCTGTGTGGGACACCCAAAAAAGGCGGGTCTGGTGGCCCACACTATAGTGCTCCAAAGTACAGATGTGGAAGCAGCTGCTGAGTGTCCTCTCCTTTACACTGATTAAAGTTTGCATTTCATTCTACTTGATCAAAAATGGCAGATGTCTAATTACTTTTGGGGGTCTTAAATAAGCCAAAACCACGGATAGTGGCCGAACGAAGTGTCGGTAACGTAACGAACGATTACTGTGCCCAACCTAGTTCAAAATAATACATTTTGGAAGGGAGTCCAATATGCTTTAAAAAAAAAAAAAGTCAGTTTCTAAAAAGATTAATAGCAGAAAGGTCGTCATTTTACTTACTTTTAGCGAGCATCCTCTTTATGCTCCTCAACTGGTCTGGCTCCCTCAGTTTGAGGTCTGACCACCTCTTTCTGAGCTGCTCATTTGAGCGTTTCACCCCGAACTTCGCCCTCAGACTCTTCACAACTTTAGTGAGGATTTTGGCCTTCCTTCTATTTGGTTTGCTATACGGCCCATGCTTGGCATCATAATCAGCCTTGACCAAGATGTCCACCATCTCCGCCATCTCCGCCAAAGACATATTCGATGCCTTGAATCTCCTCCTTGATCGTGACGTGTCCTCGGTCTCCGGGCTTGTCTCCTCGCTAGTTGCGGAATTATCAGACACCTGCTGTAACTCCGCCATATCTGTCTGCGCGCCGAAAGAGAAGGGGCGGGGAAAAGATGTTAGTTAGAACGTCATGGGCGGGCGACGTGTGCGGAGCGACGTGTTCGAATTTGGACGCATGCGTGGTGTGTATATAGCAAACACACATGTGACTATAGTACGTTCGGTGTGCGGAGAGAGGAGTTCAAGTGACGGACGTGCGAACGAAGGTATGTGATTTTGTGAGACTTGAGATTGTTGGAGGATATATATGGTGACTAGGATGTGAAGGAGGTTAGACTGTTTGCCTCACATTATTTAAATATAATTTATTTTACTTGCAGATACAATATGAATGTATTTATTAGCGACAAAGAGTTCCTGGCGGAATTTATTGACCGGGTAAGGGAGCTGCCGGCTCTGTGGGAGACCAAAAACCCCATCCATGAAAAAAAAGGGGTGAGAAAAGCAGCGCTGGAGAAGCTGCTCCCATTTGTGCATACCAAGGTGCCCACAGCCACAGCAAAACAAGTGGACACTAAAATTGGGAGCTTGAGAGGTACCTACAGGACTGAACGCTCTAAGGTGCTGGCTTCTCAGAGGTCAGGAGCAGCAGCAGATGATGTTTATGTCCCGGTTTTGTGGTACTACAGCAGGATGTCCTTCCTGGATGACCACATTGAGCCAAGGCCATCACTCTCCACTCTTCCCCCCAGACTTCCCTGCAGCCAACCTGAGCCTTCTCTGGAGCAAGAGGAGGCAGCCATCCTGGATGATCCTGATTTGGCCATCTGGAGCCAGGTATAGTATTAACTGAAAATGTAGTGGGATAAAATTAATGTTTCCCAAATATGTCAGGATGAGAAACATACATTATTTTGTATTCAACAAGTGAAATCATGATCTGTAGACATTATTCTGCACTTAATTGTGTGGTAAATAGTCAAGCTGATGTAGTGGTAAATTTAAAGCAAGGATTTATGCATTTACATTCTAATTGCTTCCATCAGGATTACAAAGTTTGATGCAAAGATTAAACCAACATATTAAACTATGTTTCTTTTTCATACACAGGATGAAATCAGCCAGGAGGAGGGTCTGGAAACTGTCAGGCAGGAGGAGGAAGGGCCCAGTGGCAGCCAGGAGGTGGCAGGGCCCAGTGGCAGCCAGGAGGTGGCAGGGCCCAGTGGCAGCCAGGAGGTGGCAGGGCCCAGTGGCAGCCAGGAGGTGGCAGGGCCCAGTGGCAGACAGGAGGTGGCAGGGCCCAGTGGCAGCCAGGAGGTGGCAGGGCCCAGTGGCAGCCAGGAGGTGGCAGGGCCCAGTGGCAGACAGGAGGTGGCAGGGCCCAGTGGCAGACAGGAGGTGGCAGGGCAAAGGAGAAGCACCAGATCCCAGGTGCCTCCCATCAGGCTTCACAAAAGAGGCAGGAGGGACAGGACCACCAGTGAGGCAGCAATGGCCCTTATTAAAGAGGCCCATGCCACCCTCAAGGAGCCCACATCCCCTGAAGAGGCCATTGCCGGCCTAGTGGAGGCTAAGTAAAAGGTGATGAGCATGGAGCAACGCCTCCTATGCGAACCCCTGCTCATCACCTTGCTCAACAAGGGGGTGATGGAGCAAATTACCCCCAATACCGCCATATGTGAGGTGGCCCAACTGACCCAACCTCAACCTCCACCTCCACCTTCCTCTTCTGCCCCACCCCCTTCTGCTACCCCTCCACCTTCTGCCCCACCCCCTTCTGCTACACCTCCACCTTCTTCTTCTGCCCCACCCCCTTCTGCTACACCTCCACCTTCTGCTCCACCTTCTGCCCCACCCCCTTCTGCTACACCTCCACCTTCTTCTTCTGCCCCACCCCCTTCTGCTACACCTCCACCTCCTCCTCCTGACAGGAGTACCCCTCCAGTGGGCCAGCCTCCAGCTAAACGAAGAAGGAAGGCTTCAGTAAAGGCTGCAGGGAAGGTTGCCAGGAAGAAGAGGAAGTGATGGCCTTGCTTCATTGTGGTCGCACTGGTCGGACAGAAGGCAGCCTGTTGTAGTACCACACACTTGGGACATATATCTCACCTGCTGCTGTTCCTGACCTCTGGGAGGCCAGCATCAGATTGTGTTCTGAAATGTGGGCCTTCTCAAGCTCCCAATTTTAGTGTCCACACAGGGTTGCTGTGTGCTCTGGGGTCCCTGGGATGCACAAATGGCAGCAGCTTCTCCAGCGCTGCCTTCTCTTTATTTAATTTATAAACATGAATAAATGTGTTTTTTGTTTAAGTTCATACTTGACTATGTGTATTTTTAAATAAAAAAAAACAAGCTTTGGAGTAAGCAGATACATTTGACTGACAATAAAAGGCACAGATATCACCCCCCCAAAAGAATAACTAAATCTGATTAGCTCAAAAACATGGTGTGAAATTTTAAAAATATAGATTAGAAAATTAAATGGGAGATCGCTATCAAAACATTGAGAAATTATAATTAACATCATTTTGAAAAATCTAACCATTTAAATTATTCCTAAAAACTTGCACGATATAATACACATAAATCTTATAAAGAGCAGCATGAAAAAGGTTAAAAATAAGGCATAACTCTGTGTGAATATCAGCAGCAAAAGAAGGTCTCTCGTTTTGATTAATGTAACATTCTAACGAAGAATTCAATGCAGAACATTTAAACGATGAAATATTTATGAGCGTGACGAATGTGCTCTCTCCATTATGAAGGCTTGTTTTACCAGAAGATGCGCTCCCGTCTCATAGTTGCTTGTGAGCATGCGCGCTTTTGGAAGAGTCGTAAAAGCATACACACGAACCATTTTCTCGTCACAAAACAGGCCGACGAGAAACACGACGAGGAAATCTGGACTCCTGACGAGAAAATAGAGAGCAGGTTCTCTATTTTCTCGTCGAGATTCTCGTCAAGTTTCTCGTCGTAAAACCATACACACGAACGTTTTTCTAGACAAAAAAACTCTCGCGGCACTTTTCTTGACTGTTTACGACGAGAAAATCGGTCGTGTGTACGAGGCCAAAGTGTTAGCACTTTGTCTATTTTCAGTGTGAGCAAAACCATATGTAATACAAGCTTTTTTTCCTTAATAATCTTGCTGAGGTTTAGATTTGTCTGTGAGATTCTTGCTTGTGGCACAGCAATTAAAGTATACTTTGTAGGTGCAAGGAAGGCTGGGTTTTGTTTTACCATGCCCCTAAGCCCATCCCATTGTTAACAGTCTGGCCTCCACCATCAGGTGTCTTTCATTCTCAAGTTCTAAAGTTGGGAGGTATGAGAACATATGTGTATGGCCCCTTTCACACGGAGGGTCCGTTCAGGTCCGCCTGTCAGTTTTTTAGGCGGACCTGGACGGACGCTCCATGTAGCCCTATGGAGCCATGGATGTCAGCGGTGACATGTCCGCTGACATCCGCTCCGCCAAAGTGTGACGGAGGAAAACCCTATTTTTCCTTCCGTCGGCGGAGCGGATCGGATGAACACGGACAGACGGTCCGTGTTCATCCGATCTCCCCATAGGCTCTGACAGGGCGGTCCCTGCACAGCGGTGATCAACTGAGCGATCCCCGCTGAGCAAGCGGGGCGGATCCTCACGGATCCGTCCCGTGTGAAAGAGCCCTATGACTGATTACTGAATACTGTATTTTTTTAATAACCCAGAATAAAACCATCTACAATTACACTTCTACAGACCACATCACATCTCAGCTACTGGCAAAACTATCCTACTCTTACACTTATGTTACACTTGCTCCTTCCTAAATTGTAACCTATCCAATCTAGGCTTCTAGGTTCAAATTTGAACAATGTTTATCCTTTTCAATTAAAACAAAAAGATCCTAGTTGTTTTATTTCCTGATGCACTATGCCAGCTCTCTTCCTCTAAAATAATAGGATTTTTATAACAGCTTACCTGTAAAATCCTTTTCTTAGGAGTACATCACGGGACACAGAGCGACATAGTCATTACTAATGGGTTATATAGATACCGTCAGGTGCTGGCACTGGCAACTTCCAAAACCGGAAGTACCCTCCCCTATATAAGCCCCTCCCATCCGGGAGCACCTCAGTTTTGTAGCAAAGCAATAAGTGTCCCCAAAGAGGGGCGGGAGCTCTGTGTCCCGTGATGTACTCCTAAGAAAAGGATTTTACAGGTAAGCTGTTATAAAAATCCTATTTTCTTTCTCGTACATCACGGGACACAGAGCGACATAGTCATTACTAATGGGATGTCCTAAAGCAATGCCCAATGAGGGGGGGGGATACACCATATATAAGCTGAGCGCTATCAGACATGAGGATCTTTTGCGGCCTGCAACACACTGCGCCCAAAGGCGACATCCTCCTGACTTCTAACGTCCACCTGGTAGAACCTAGTAAACGTGTGAACTGAAGACCATGTTGCGGCCTTACAGATTTGAGCCAGGGAGGCCTGGTGATGCACTGCCCATGAAGTTCCAACTGCTCTCGTGGAGTGCGCTCTAACTTTGAACGGAGGCGGTCTCCTCAAGCCATAGGCTTGTATTATGACCTGTCGAATCCACTTGGCTAAAGTAGATTTTGACGCTGCCTGACCCTTTCTGGGGCCTTCCGGCAGAATAAACAAAGTATCCGTTCTGCGAATCTGAGCAGTGGCTTTTAGATAAGCTTTAACTGCTCTTACTACATCCAAAGAATGCAATAACTTTTCCTCTACCGAAGTAGGTTTGGGGGGAAAAAAGAAGGAAGAACCACATCTTGGTTCAAATGAAACCTCGGTACCACCCTAGGAAGAAAGGCTGGATGAGGACGTAATACTACTCTATCCTTATGGATAACCAGATATGGCTCCTTACAGGACATAGCTGCTAATTCCGACACTCTTTTAGCCGAACAAATGGCTACTAGAAAAATCTATTTCCTGGTGAGAAGCACCAAAGAAATATGCTGTAATGGTTCAAATGGTTGTTTCTGTAGAACCGACAGAACCAAGTTTAGATCCCATGGACATATGGGAATATTAACCGGAGGACTAATACGCATCACTCCTTGTATAAAGGCTTTGACTAGTGCATGCGAAGCCAAGGGCCTTTGAAAAAATATTGACAAGGCCGAAATCTGACCCTTGATAGTACTCAAGGCAAGCTTCCTATCTACAGCCCATTGTAGGAAGTCCAGAATCCTACCTATTACGTACTTATGTGGATGCCATTTCTTGGCCTCACACCACGCGATGTACGCCTTCCAGATTCTATATTAGATCTGCCTGGATACCGGCTTCCTGGCATTGATCATGGTAGATACCACAGGATTAGAGAGCCCTCTCTTTTTTAGAATGTGGGCTTCCATAGCCAGGCCGTCAAACCTAGGGCTGGTAAGGAAGGGTGGTATATCGGTCCTTGCGAAAGCAGGTCCGGACGACGTGGGAGAGTCCAAGGACTCCCCACTGAAATTTTACAATCTCCGCTTACCACGCTCTTCGGGGCCACGCTGGAGCCACCGGAATCACTGGTTTCTTTTCTACCCTGATTCTGCGGAGTAATCGAGGTAACCATTGTGGCGGTGTGAATGCATATATCAGCTTGAACTGATCCCAAGGGAACACTAGGGCATCCGAGCCGCAAGCTAGGGGATCCCTTGTCCGAGAGACAAACCTGTCCCCCTTTGCGTTGAATCTGGATGCTAGAAGATCTACATCCGATGTTCCCCACCGCTGACATATTGTCCAGAAAACCTCGGGGTGAAGGGACCCTTCCTCTGGGCCTAATTGCTGGCGACTTAGAAAGTCCGCCTTCCAATTCTCCACTCCTGGAATGAATACCGCAGATATGGCTGGGACATATTTTTCTGCCCATTTCAGGATGTAATTTACTTCCCTCTGGGCTGCACGACTCCTGGTGCCCCCCTGATGATTGAATTCTGACAGGGGACCCTTGGAGTTTGGATGTCCATGCTACTAGGGCATACCGGGCTGCTCGTATCTCTAAGAGATTGATGGGCAGGGCCTTTTCTGCATCCGACCATCTGCCCTGGAGAGACTATTGCTCCAGTACTGCTCCCCAGCCTATAAGGCTGGCATCTGTAGTGACCACCTTCCAAGAAATCAGACTGAAGGATTTCCCTTTTTCCAGATTCTGGGGAACCAACCACTAACGGAGGCTCTTGCGAACGGAAGGGGACAAGGACATTGTAAGTCTAGGGCCTGAACTTTTTTGTTCCAGGCTGACAGTATGGCCCCCTGCAAATTCCTTGAATGGAATTGACCGTAGGGTACTGCTTCGAATGAAGCCACCATTTTTCCCAGCAGCCTTATGCACAGGCGTATGGACGGCTGTCTTTTTTGTACCCACTAAGTGGATCAAATCTTTCAAAGACAACACCTTTCCTCGAGGCAAGAATATTTTTCTCTGGCCTGAATCCAACCTTAGCCCCAAGTATTCCAGACTTTTGACTGGTTTTTAGGGCTAACTTGTCTCGGTTGATAATCCAACCGTGAGATTCCAGATACTTGATTGTCTTGTGAACGACCACGTCTAGTTTTTTTCACTGAGTGGTCTATCAGCAACAAGTCATCTAGATATGCCATTATCATTACACCTTGTGTTCTTAGATTGGCCAATAAAGGGCCAGAATTTTTGTAAACACTCGTGGTGCTGTGGCCAAACCGAAGGGTAAGGCTCTGAACTGAAAATGGCGCCCTTCTACTGCAAAGCGTAGAAATTTTTGGTGGACTGGAAAGATGGGAATGTGCAAATAAGCATCTTTGATGTCGATCGCGGCTAACCAATCCTCCCCTTGTAGGGCAGTGGCCACCGATCGGATCGACTCCATCGGAAAGTCCTGATATACAGGAATTTGTATAGCCCTTTTTAGAATTAATATGGGCCTCCCGTCCGCGTTTGCTTCGGGACTGTAAAGAGGTTTGAGTAAAACCCAAACCCTCATTCTTACAGGGGAACCTCCATAATTACTCCTTGGAGCAATAGTTGTTCTAGTGCCAACAAGAGGGACTCTATCTTCCGGGGATCCCTTGGCACGTTTGACCTCAAAAATGGGAAGGAGGAGAGTCTTTTAACTCCAAACTGTATCCCAAACATACTGCGGAGAGCACCTATCTGTCTTGATCGTGTCCCGCCAGGTCTCTTGCGAACAACTGGAGTCCTCCCCCCACCCGACTGAGTGGGGGCAACCCTTCAATGAATTTAACTTTGGGGGAGGTTTTGTACCTCCCCTGACCCAGGGTTTCTCATTACCCTGCTATTGTCCCTGTTTTTTACCCCCGGGAATTGACCGAGGAGGCCGTCGGAACTGTTACACAGCCGATGCCCCAGGGACTGGAGAAGCAGGCCTCTTAAAGAGGGACCTCTAACTCTGTTTTTAACCGGCAAGAGCGTATTTTTACCGCTGGAAATTTTCTGGATATATTTGTCCAGGTTTTCCCTGAATAAGCGTTCACCATGAAATGGGACGCTAACCAGCCATTCTTTACAGGGAGCTTCAGCAGACCAGTTTTTGAGCCATAGAAGCCTACGCATATGTACTATAGACAGCGTAAGGCGGGAGGCCTGATGGACTGAATCCTTATGGCGTCAACCGCAAAGCCTAAGGCTCTAGGTAGATCAGCTAGGGCAAAGCCTGCTGATCTGTCAAGTCCCTCAAGACCTGTTTCAACTGATCCTTCACTGCTTAGCAGACCCTAATAGCTGCTACTGCTGGTTGTGTCACCAAGCTTGCTGTAGAAAGAAGCAGACTTTCATAAGGACTCCAATCTTTTATCTATTGGGTTCTTGAACATTTGGACATTATCCACTGGACATGTCAGTGATTTATACATACAAGAGATGGCTGCGTCCACTGTAGGGACCTTCCATTTTTTTGATGAACTTATCCTCCATGGGATAGACCACCGGAAATCTCTTGGGGGAATAAATATTTTCTCAGGACGTTCCCAATCCTGGTAAATAAGCCCTTTCAGTAAAGGGTGAAGTGGAAAAGAACAGACAGTCTGGGGGCTTCTAGCGACCCCAACGAGGATACAGTAGTGGTTGATGGTTCCGCAAGGTGCATTTTTAAATGCTGATCGGACCATGTTAGTCAGAGACTGAACCCATAATCTTTCAGCTTGAGATGCTGAGAAAAGGTTCCCCCACTGTTGACTCCTCTATAACAGAATCAACCTTATCCTGATCCCCTTCAGGCAGGTCGATCCCTGTATGGGACTGTTGCTCTGCTAACAGGCACTTTGAAGGAGGAGATGGAGATCGGCGTGCTTTCCCTGACAGGGAGGCAGCGATCAATGTTGACAATCTCTCTCTAATCCTCCCAGAGCTGAGGAAAAAACCTCCTCTGTTACATACACAGGAGCAGGTGAACTGAGGACAGCCACAGTACCAAGTACCCCTGCGGGGTCTCCACGGTCACTTACCTCTGAACTTCAGGGGAGACTGGTGCAGCAGAAGTATGCCCAAGATCCTCAGAGCCCGATGAGACCCCCTTCGCTTCCTGGAAGATTCAGTTCCGGAGCTTCTGGACGGCATATTCCTAAGCCTAAAGCTGAGGTATTCCAGCCGTAATACACCACTTTTACTGAGAATAGTCTAGCACAATTGCTGCTATATCACAGTTGGTGTCTACTAAAGTGCCTTTCTAGGGGATGCCTGCATCAACCGCCTCTATGTGCCTTTATATTGTTGCTAGCTCTGTCTGTGCACTTCAACAGCCAGCTATAATGTGCTTCAAAACACGCTGGACGCCCGCACATGCGCAGTAGCGCCGCAGCGCACACCTGAGCGTCATCCACCCGCTCCGCCCCTTTTTCCAGATCGCCTCTATGAATAGAGGCGCGTGCGGGCACGTGCGCCTTCGGCGCCTTTTTTGAAAACAACAAGGAGCTAGATGGGAGCCAGGGTCCCTTTGCCGCAGGGCCCGGGGATGGATGAGCGCAGCAACAGGGCAGAGGAGACAGCTTCCCAGCAGAGAACATACCAACTGCCTGGATTTGATTCTGGAAGAAAAAAATCCACATTACAAGAAAAAGAACCATAGCGGCCTCTAGTGTCTAACACAGGTACCGCGGTCTTACATTTTTTTTTTTTTTTTTTTTTCTTGCCTACTATTAAAATTTTTACATTTTCTCAGTAGTAACGGGCATACACAGAATATTAGCGGGAATACCGTTAGGTAACAGACAGAAAGACAAATTAGGCTTGGGGGTCCCCCAATAGAACCAAGTTCCTGGGGGCCCCCACTTACCTGTTCCCCGCCGCAGGACTTTGTTTGGTCCACAAAAGCCCAAACTTCACCTATCACGGCAGGCATTGTAATCAAACCTTCAGGGACCGGGTTCCCAAGGATTCCACTCCCCTGGACCAGTATAGCACCCTGCACAGAAAACATCTTGGTCGTGGGTATGACCAGAGCTCTGGATCCCAGGGTCCAGCTCTCCTAAGAGAAGCATTACAGGCAAAACCTTGCTCTTCTATGCAAGGCCCGGGTACCGACCGTTTAGCTATGAAGCTTTTTTGGTCGGATCCGGAATAGCTTACTGAGGCCCAAAAGAACCTGTACGCAAGCTCAGTGAAAAACACATGTTTCTTCTTGGCCAACACCTTAGACACTGGCAAAAAACTGAGGTGCTCCCGGATGGGAGGGGCTTATATAGGGGAGGGTACTTCCGGTTTTGGAAGTTGCCAGTGCCAGCACCTGACGGTATCTATATAACCCATTAGTAATGACTATGTCGCTCTGTGTCCCGTGATGTACGAGAAAGAAAGTGGCCTTTCCAAAAAGGCTCATGCCTTGTACACATGATCGGATTTTCCGTCGGGATAAACTCCGACGGATTTTTCCAACGGTATTCCATTCAAGCTGTCTTTTATACACACTGTCACACCAAATTCCGACCGTCAAGAACGCGGTGACGTACAACACTACGATGAACCGAGAAAAATTAAGTTCAATGCTTCCGAGCATGCGTCGACTTGATTCTGAACATGTTCTCTTTTTAACTCCGTCGGAATTTCCGACGGAAAAAGTCAGATGGGGCACACACACGGTCGGAATATCCGATGAAAAAGTTCCGTCTGACTTTTTTCATCGGAAATTCGGACCGTGTGTACAAGGCATTAGTAGTTGTAGTGCAAATGTGTTAACTTTCTCCATCTTCAGTGTTTGAAACAAGACATTCTTTTTTTTATCTCTAGATGCAATGTGATTGCTCTCTCCCTCAGAAATGATGGCCTAACCATTAAACGTTTCAAAGGTTTGCTCTAAATCTGTAATTTTTTTCCTCTTGTCAGTTTAAAACAATATGCCCACATAATCGCTTAGAAATTTTGGCCTGTCTAAACAGGCTTAATAGTTGTGGGGCTAAAAGATAAAAAAAAATTATGTCTTCTGTTTTGAAATCAAGGCACTCATTTTTTTTTATTTCCAAATTCAATATGCCCACTCAGTCATTCAGAAATTGTCCTTTCCATGCAGGCTTGAGGTGGAAGAAATGCCTAACACTATTTGTTCTTAAAAAGGTTCCCTCCCCCTACCTATCCTGGCTAACCAGGCCCGTCGCGACAAGGAAAGCAAACCAAGCAATTGCTTGGGGCCAACAGCTGGCCTGGGGCCCCAAGCAGGGCCCTTGCCGCGCTTCCTATAATAAATGCTGCAGCCGCCTTAGCGCTCTATAGAGAGCCTCAGGCGGCTGCAGCACTGCTGCCTATCTCGTCACTTCCCCTTCCCTGTAGCATGGCCGAGCTCCTCTTTCTTCCTCCTATCAGTCTGGCCGGGTACCGCGCGGTACAGGAGATTCAGTTTCCTGTTCCCGGCTGGACTGACAGGAAGTGCACACTGAGTGCTCACTTCCTTTCAGTCCGGCCGGGAACAGGAAACTGAATCTCCTGCCGCATGGTATGGTAGGGAGGGGGGGGGGGGGAGTAAAAAGAACATAGGGAGGGAGGGGGGGTAAAAAGAACATAGGGGAGTAAAAAGAACTTGGGGGGAGTAAAAAAAACATAGGGGGAGTAAAAAAACATGGAGGGGGCAGTAAAAAGAACATGGGGGGAGTAAAAAAACATAGGGGGGGAGGGGGAAGTAAAAATAACATGGGGAGGGGGGGTAAAAAGAACATAGGGAGGGGAGTAAGAAGGATACAGGGGGGGGGGAGTAAGAAGGATACAGGGAGGGGGAGGGGGCGTAAGAAGGACACAGGGAGGGAGGGAGGGGGGAGTAAAAGAACATGGGGGGAGTAAAAAAAACATAGGGAGGGGTAGGGGGAGTAAAAAAAACATGAGGGGGGGAGTAAAAAGAACATAGGGATGGGGGAGGGGAGTTAAAGGACCAGTGCAAGTCACAAACATTGTATTCCCCCAAACTTCTGATTGATTTTATGGTACAGTGTGGTGTTTTTTTGCAAATGTTCAATTGTTGAAAATGTTCAAATTTTATGCACATTATATGCAACAGCAGTATTTGCACTGTAAACATTTTTTATTTATTTACACATGATCGGATTTTCCGAGGACAAATCGTAGGACTTTTGTCCGAAGGGCGTTGGCCATGAACTTGTCTTGCATACAAACGGCAAAGGATTGTCGGCCAACAAACACGAAACTGTGGTTTTTCAGCTCTTTAGCGCAACCCTTTGGGCGGGCAACTTCTGCTGATGTTGTGTTATGGTTGGCATTGCTTCTGAGCATGCATGTTTGTACTTTTGAGTTTTGTCCAATGGACTTCTGTACAAATGTTCGGATAATCGGAAAACACACATTTGTTGGCGGAAAATTTTAAAGCATGCTATCCAACATTTGTTGGCGGAAAATCCGACAACAATTGTCCGATGGAGCATACAAACGATCGGATTTTCTGACAACAGCCTGCAATCACACAATTCCCGTTGGAAAATCCGATCATGTGTAGGGGCCTTTAGTGTCTGCCTGGCTGTGGAAAATACTGCGTGCCTGGCTGAAGAGTTAAAACAAGAGAATATATCTAAGCGGCTCCTACGGGGGTAGCGTTACATATACATGAATACATTAAATTTGCTTGCCCCCCCCTCCCCCTCCTTTCTTAACATAGTGGACTATCAAAATGGCTTTAAAAACTCTGTTGCAAATGTAGCGGGGTCTCCTTTAAGGCCCCAGGACTATGTTACCCAGAACCCCGTTCGGCACCCAGAGTGCAGTTGGCCACCGCAGAGACTCATGGGAGGGGTTATTTAAGCAGGAGGCGAGGCGGAGCTCGGCCTCTTTGGACACCGCGCTGCAAGCAACAGCTTCTTCCTGTGCGGATCTGCTGCAGTACAAGGCCTGAAGCCTGGGGCGTTGCGCAACTTCCGAAGAGCCTTCCACCCCGCTGCGAAGCCTGGGTGGCACCAGACTGGTCGAGTGAGGACATCAGTTGGATCGGGGACCCGATCGTTGCAGACGCTGTGTGCGGAGACACAGCAGGTGGAAGTCCCGGACTGGGATCGCGTCCGGAGTGGTGAGCGAGCACTTGCTCAATCAAATAGACTTTACTGTTTTTAGGCCTATAGACTGCCTTGGTCCACCGATCGTTAGTTTGTTGTTCCACTAGGAGACCAGTAGCAGGACAGAGTTAAAGGGTCTCCAGTATAGTGTTTCCTTGGGACTGCCTACTTGTGGATTACAAATACTGTTTCATCAAGTGCACCACCGAAAGTTTGCATGCAAAGAAATTCTAAGTGAAAAGACTGAGATTTCTTCTATGTCAGGCCTGACCAGGGAGGGGTGATAGAATATTGTTTAGTGCGCCACAGGGCGCGTACATCATAATAGCTGCGCGCGGTGGGTTACCGGGCTGGGCCATTGTTGTGTGCTACACTTATTGCTGCAGGGCTCTGCGAGCAAGTTGCATGTGTTTTGTTCTGCCTATGCCCTTTTTAATATAAAAGTAAAACTGTTATATTTAATCTCTCGCCTCAGTGTGTTGTCTTACTGCAAAGAGATTACCCCTTGCAATACTATTGCTTGTGACATGAGTTTAACCCTAGACTAACTGTGCCAGAGTGGGTCGAGTAAGATTGCCGGGGGGTTGGCGGTGCTGTATACAGGGCCCGAAATCAAACCAGCGGCTCTCTTAACTGGGGGTAGCGCTACACAAATATCGTAAATTTTTTCAATTTCCAGTCTCAGAAAAAGACAATGTTATTAACTAGTTGGAGACGGGCCATAGACGAATGACGGCCACAAGATGGCTCTAGAAATCCGGGAGGCCGTCAATAGACGGCCTCGGCTCCTCCGGCTCCTCGGCTCCTCGGCCGGTACACAGACAAGGACGTGGATCTCTGTGTGTAAACACAGAGATCCACGTCCTGTCAGGGAGAGGAGACCGATGCTTTGTGCCTTGTACATAGGGACACAGATCGGTCACCTCCCCCAGTCAGTCCCCTTCCCCCCACAGTAACAATCACTCCTAGGGAACGCATTTAACCCCTTCCTCGCCCCTAGTGTTAACCCCTTCCCTGCCAGTCACATTTATACAGTAATCAGTGCATATTTATAGCACTAATCGCTGTATAAATGTGAATGATCCCAAAAATGTGTCAAAAGTGTCCGATCTGTCCGCCATAATGTCGCAGTCCCAATAAAAATCGCAGATCTCCGACATTACTAGTAAAAAGAAAATAATAAAAACAAATGTCATAATTCTATCCCCTATTTTGTAGGCGCTATAACTTTTGCGCAAACCAATCACTATACGCTTATTGGGTTTTTTTTTTTTTTTTACCAAAAATATGTAGAAGAATACGTATCGGCCTAAACTGAGGAAAATGTATTTATTTATTTTTTTAATTGGGATATTTATTATAGCAAAAAGTAAAAAAGATTGTGTTTTTTTTTCAAAATTGTCACTCTTTTTTTGTTTATAGCGCAAAAAATAAAAACCGCAGAGGTGATCAAATACCACCAAAAGAAAGCTCTATTTGTGGGAAAAAAAGGACGTCAATTTTGTTTGGGAGCCATGTCGCACAACCGCGCAATTGTCAGTTAAAGCGACGCAGTGCCGAAAGCTGAAATTTCACCTGGGCAGGAAGGGGGTATATGTGCCCAGTAAGCAAGTGGTTAAAGATGAAATCTGTCTGCTCTTTTTCCCTCTGACATTGCATCTTAGCAAAAAATTAGTACATAGTGCCCAGCTAAAAGTTTTTCTGACTTGTGGCTCTGAAATAGAGAACTCAAATTTTTATATATTAATGTATCAAAAGTATAAAAGACAAAGTCTCTTTGATAAAACAGCGCTCTCTGTTGGATAATGTCCAACTCCAAAACCATATAGTAGGTGTGATGAAGGAACACGCAGTCATAAGGGGTACAGCAAGATCACAGTTCTTAAAGTGATAGGTGTTTCTACAGATGGATGGGTTGTGCAGCCTACACCAACTCCCAATCTTCACCACTGATGTGAGACAAGGTTCCCCCGCTGGGGTTCACACTCACCAGAACAATAAGTAAAAAATGCCTTGTAGGATCAATTCCTCCCGTCAGACTTCCAACATCACCCCGGAATCAGCATGGGTTAAACGGTATTCAAGGTACATATAAAACAAAAATTCACTGACATGGTGTAATCCCGTTTTTATTGAATTCAACCCGTGTATCAAAACACCCTGCTCCCATTACACGTACAATAAATCCACTTGTAAATGACATAAAAAAGAAGTTGCATAATCACCGCTGTCCTCCGAACACAGGGGCCGCACTCGTGCTGCAGACACAGTGTAAGATTAGCTTCCTGGTTACGAGATGGCCGATGGTGGAACGCACACTTCTAACTTCCTGGATACGCCGTCGTCAAATTTTTATATGTCATGATAAAACCTGCCTAGTCTCTTCGTTGGCTAGGTAAAAATGCACGATGTGCAGCGTGTCTGTGAAATATTACTGCTTCCTGACTGTGACATAAAAAAAAAGAACATTTTTCCCTGGACCCCAACCAAACTGCTTACATCCTCTAGCCACTCTGCCTATATTGGTACCACCAAAATGGAAAGGTAAAACAGGTTTGTTCTGTTATCAGTAGGGATGAGACGAACACCCCCCGGTTCGGTTCGCAGCAGAACATGCGGACAGGCAAAAAGTTTGTTTGAACACACAAACCCCCTTAAAGTCTATGGGACACGAACGTGAAACACGAACGTGAAAACACAAAAGTGGTAATTTTAAAGGCTTATATGCAAGTTATTGCCATAAAAAGTGTTTGGGGACCCGGGTCCTGCCCCAGGGGAAATGTATCAATGCAAAAAAAGTTTTAAAAACTGCCTTTTTTGGGAGCAGTGATTTTAATATTGCTTAAAGTGAAACAATAAAAATGTAATATTCCTTTAAATATCGTGCCTGGGGGGTGTCTATAGTATGCCTGTAAAGTGGCGCAATTTTCCCGTGTTTAGAACAATACCACAGGAAAAAAAGTAATTTAAAACTGCTTGCGGCTGTAGTGTATTGTCTGGTCCCGGCAGTATAGATGAAAATCATTGAGAAAAACGGCATGAGTTCCCCCCCCCCCCCAGTCCATTACCAGGCCCTTTGGGTCTGGTATGGATATTAAGGGGAACCCCGCACCCAAATGAAAAAAAATGGTGTGGGGGTCCCCCAGGCACTATATACTCTGAACAGCAGTATATATACTATACGGCCTGCCCTATATACTCTGCAGAAAATTGGGCCTCAGGTCTTGTTGGTACCAGAACACTGTAAGCCCTCAGTTACTCTTGGCGAGCACAAGAATAGGCCCTGCTGTGAAATAAATACTATATCAAAAATTGTAATTACATTCCCCTGTTAAACATGGGCAGAAAAATTGGGCATTTGTTGGTGGTGCCACAACACTGTAACCTCTCACAGATACTCTTGTTGGGTGCAGGAACGGGCCTTGCTGTGAAATATTAGATCAAAAATTGTAATTACATGCCCCTGTTGAACAGGGGCAGAAAAATTGGGCCTTAGGCAGTGGTGGTGGTGCCCTAAACCAAAAATATTGTTGGAAACTAGCATCATCAGGATTGAGGAGGAATAGGATAGTCACTCAGCATAGGCAGTCTTCAAGGGATCCCACATTCATAAAAAATTCAATCAGTTAAAGCATCAGGTGCTTGATAGCTGCTGATCCAAGACTGATTAATTTTTATGAATGTGAGCCTATCAACGGAGTATGTGGACAGGCGCACTCTATGATCCATTACAAACCCCCCAGCAGCACTGAATGTGCGTTCAGAAAGAACGCTGGATACAGGACAGGCTAGTAGCTTAATTGCACATTGAGCAAGTTCTGGCCAGTGGTCCATCCTCAAGACCCAGTAACCCAGTGGATGCTATGTTGGAAAGGTCTCCAAATCTGCCCTTGCCCCTAGATATTCCTGCACCATGTAATGCAGACGCTGGCGATGGTTGCTTGAACCGATCAGACCTTGGGGGCTGAAAAATTGTCTAAAGGCATCGGTCAGCCGGCCACCTTCTCCACTGCTCTTCCGCTGACTGAACGAAGCCTCAACACGTTGTCCAGCACCAGGACCAGGAAATTGTAACCTCCCAGGGTCTGGAAATGCATTGCACAAACCTTTCTTCAAGGCCTCCTGAAGATGTTTCATCCTCTGCTAACTCTGCGAAGGCAGGATGAGTTTTGCAACCTTACCCTTGTAATGTGGATCAAGAAGGGTTGCCAGCCAGTAATGATCCCTCTCCTTGATACAACGAATGCTAGGGTCATTTCGCAGGCTTTGCTGAATCATTCGAAGCCATGCAGCATAAGTTTGCAGAGGCATTCGATTCTGAGTCCTCTGGATCACTAGGGATCACATGATCCATAACAACCTCCTCCCATCCACGTACAACTCCTTGGGTTTCTGGGGACTGATAACCATCCCTTGAAGACTGCTGCTGAGTGTTATCCTCCATGTCCATGCTGACACAATCCTCTTCCTCCTCCTCTTCTTCCTGTGCGTTTGGCAGGCTCACAGGAATACTATCTGGATAAAGGGGGCCTTGAGAGGTAAGGAAGTCCTCCTCTTCCTCCCGCTGTTCTGCCTCAAGTGCCCTGTCCATTATTCCACAAAGCGTGTGCTCCAACAGCAAGACAAGAGGGACAGTATCACTGATCCATGCATTGTCGCTGCTCACCATCCTCATGGCCTCCTCAAATGGTGACAGGACAGTGCATGCATCCTTGATCAGTAGCCACTGGCGTGGCGAAAAGAAGCTAAGCTCCCCTGACCCTGTGCTGGTGCCATACTCACACAGGTACTCATTGATGGCCCTCTGCTGCGTGTGCAGCCGCTACAGCATTGCCAACATTAAGTTCCACCTGGTGGGCATGTCACAAATGAGGCGGTTGGTGGGCAGGTTGCATTCCCTTTGAATGTCAGCCAGCCAAGCACTGGCATTGTATGACCGGCGGAAATGCCCACAGACTTTTCTGGCCTGCCTTAGGAGATCCTGTAAGCCTGGGTACCTGCTCAAGAACTGCTGCATCATCTAATTCAGGACATGTGCCAAATATGGAACATGGGTCAAGTGTCCCTGTCGGAGGGCAGAGAGAAAGTTGGTGCCATTGTCGCATAGAACCATTCCTGGCTGAAGCTGGCGTGGTGTCAACCACCTCTGAGCCTGGCTCTGCAAAGCAGACCAACTCAAGCACTGCATGGCATCTTTTTGCCTGAGTGCTTGCGTAGCCCCTTGAACACTTACGGAGCACCGCTGGTTCAGAGGACAAATCTGCAGAAGAGGCCATAGAGGAAGAAGAAGAGGAGGGGGTGGAGGAGAGAGCTGTGGCAGAAACACCACTAGCATTTTGGAAGCGTGGTGGCGGAACAAGCTCCAACGAACCCTGTCTTGCATCCTTCCCAGCTGCCAGCAGAGTTACCCAGTGCACTGTGAAGGAAAGGTAACGTCCCTGCCCATGCCTGCTAGACCATGAGTCAGCGGTAATATGCACCTTATTGCTGACCGCCCTGTCCAAGGAGGCCAAAACATTGCCTTCCACATGCCGGTAAAGAGCCGGAATGCCCTTCCTTGAAAAGAAATGGTGTTTTGGAACCTGCCACTGAGGTTCAGCACATTTCACAAATTCACAAAAGGGGGCAGAGTCTACCAGCAGAAAAGGCAGTGGTTGCAGTTCTAGCATTTCTAGCAGTTCTAGGCCAAGCTAGCATTCAGACGCTGAGCATGTGGATGGCTGGGACCAAATTTCTTTTTACGGTTTAGCAACTGGGTTAGGGAAGTTTGCCTGATAAAATCAGATGGTGGTGTACTGCTAGCAGATTGGCTGCAAGTACTTGGGACACCTATTGCTATACCTTCATTTCTCTCAGTGCAGGTTTTTTAGAGGACTGGAGGTATAGTGGGGTTGGAAATCCCAGATGAGGAGCAAGGAAGGAGAAGTCTGCCTTTTTCTTTGATGTGGGTCTTTCAAGTGCTGTTGCCAACGGACTGCATGGGAGGTCATCATATGTCTGGTCAAGCATGTGGTGCCCAAGCGGCTGCTGTTCTGGCCACGCTTGATCCGCTTCAGACATAGGTTGCAAACAGCAACGGTGCGATCTGCTGCACACGTGTCGAAAAAGGCTCACACCAAGGAACTTTTCAAAGTCAGCGGGGAGTCAGCAGCGCCCTGCACCTTCGAAGCTCTGCGGTGTGATGCAATAGGGTGGCTGCCCTTAAGCTGCCCCCTAGAGGACATCCTGCCTCATTGGAGTTGTGCCTCTTCCTTCTCCTTTATTCCATCAGGCACAAAAGTAGAGTCAGTGACCTAATCATCCCCTCCCTCCTCGTCACTGGAGCAAACTTGGCAGTATGCTGCAGCTGGGGGAACATGACTGCCAGTTTCTTGTCCTTCTTGGGTACCCCCTCTCTCTATGCTCACGTTACTCCCTTCCTCAACCTGGGAACCAACATCGGAGCCTTCAAATCGCTGTGCATCCTCCAGCAGCATGTATCCGACACTGGTGGAATAGTTCGGGGGACTCCTCCGTGCGTGATGGTGGGGCTACAGAAGGAGTGACTTTGGAAAAGGAGCCGGTGGAATAGGCCACTTTGGCATCTGCATTGGAAGGCAAACTACTCTGAACCTTGGTGACAGAGGATGAGGAGGATATGGACGGCTTTGATATCCACTCCACCAACTCTTTTGCATGTTCTGGCTCAATAACACGGCCAGCAGCAAAAAAAAAAGGACAAGCGTGCCTCACAGCCACCTGCAGAGGATGCACCATGTCCATGACCAGCACTGTTGACTGTAGACACAGAGCCTGCTTGCCCTCTTTTAGTGGCCTGTGAGCGTCTGCCTCTCCTTGGTGGCTTTCCGGACATGATGTGTATTTTGTTTTGCAACACCACACTACACTGAATTAGATACGGTGTACACCACCAGAAGTGTAGTAGTAACTGTACTACGGCTGCACTGTATTGTGTACTGTGTACACCACCAGAAAAGTAGTAGCAACTGTACTACGGCTGCACTGTATTGTGTACACCACCAGAAGTGTAGTAGCAACTGCACTATGGCTGCACTGTATTGTGTACTGTGTTACACCACCAGATGTGTAGTAGCAACTGCACTATGGCTGCACTGTATTGTGTACACCACCAGAAAAGTAGTAGCAACTTCACTACAGCTGCACTGTATTCTGTACTGTGTACTGTGTACACCACCAGAAGTGTAGTAGCAACTGCACTACAGTGTACGCCTGAAATTAAAAATCAGGGCTTGTTGGCCCTTTTTTATTAAGAAAAGTTCAAGAAAACAAAAATCACAGTTTTTCCCTTGCAGGGGGTTTTCACCGTCGGTACCAAGTAATAACTTCAGCCTCCTGGCTTATACATGCAGCAGTGCTGCTCAGGCCTTCCACTTCGGGCTCTCGTCTGTCTCCTACAGACTACTCCCCTTTGCCAACACCGTCCATACAGATAGCAGCCCCTCACTGCTCTTACCCTCAGACCTGGGTCTCTGACTTTCCCTGTGCACACATGCACTCTCTGGCTTTCACAGTGCAGCTTGCACTCTCTGGCTATTCCAGCACACACCTGCACTCTCTGGGTTCTCCCTTGCAAGCCTGGACTCCTTGGGAGTGTGGAGCCCAGAACCCCGGTCATGACTCTACTATCAGGCCCACACACACCTGAACAATCAGTGTGTCGGTGAGTCTCAAAACCCAAACCCAGGACTGGGGATTTCATCCCACCAGGATCTTTAAGAAATCCCCGGGCTCCTGGTCCCAAAGTGGACTTTAGTAAATAATGAGGAAACTGTAACACTAGTTTCCTCTATTACAAGTTTCCTGGAGCCCCTCAACCCGTCTGGTTGAGAATTCTAGGTACATACACTGGTGGGGTATCACACTACCACATAACACCCCCCCCCCTTTTTTTGACCCAGAGGGCGGAACAGACCAGTACAACATCCTCCCTTTGGCATGACCATGCAAGCTACCACCCACATGGGCCAAATCTTGTCCCACCAGGTGACTTTCTCCATGTCCCCCTGCTACCTTTACTCTGGCTCTACAAAGACACTCCCATGCCTTTTTACGAGTGCACTTCCAAAAGTGATGTCTTTCCATTTCCCTTGGGCCTACACTAGCCACCTTGACAGTAGGGAGTGTAGCACGCTGATCCCTTTCCCCCTCTTACCTTCTCAAGCAGGGGGATAAGACACACCATGCCACATGCCCGTGTCCCCTAGATTATAAAGGTCAGGCGGTGTTACATACTTGGGTCCTGCAGTTAGTAATTCCCTTCTTCTGGTTCTCCCCTCTATGTTTATAGAGGCGAGTCTTTATCTTTCCCAAATGAGGTCAATGTCCACACAACATATCAACTCCAACGTAAGTTTATTTTCATCTTGCTTTCAGGAACCAGAGAGTGGAAGTGAGAGAAAGAGGTTAGCAGATAGAAATGGATTCAGGCACACTCTTGGCTTCGTCGCCACTCGATCCCGAGTGGGTACAGCTCACCCGGATAGTCACTCAATAGAACTAGCAGCCGGCGTGATGCTGGAACGATGACTCAGTCCCCTCCAAGGACCAAATCAAGGAGATCCCTCCTGATCTTTCAACACTCCGCAGAGGCAGTCTGCGAAGCGAGGAATTCTTCCCTCCAACAGGTCACCGGGCCTTTCCAGAGTCAGCAATACTCTATTACTCACCCTGTTATGGGATCGATCCTCCCCTGGTTTCCTCTGTGTCAGAGTGGTCAAACTCACGCGGGTTCCCTGGAACTCCTCTTCGGTTGTAGACCCAGTCAAAGGTACTGGGCCTACCTGGAACTCTGC
Organism: Rana muscosa; assembly: GCA_029206835.1. NCBI lineage: Eukaryota > Metazoa > Chordata > Amphibia > Anura > Ranidae > Rana > Rana muscosa. Next base: position 339,906,957 of record CM055123.1, on the reverse strand, counting down.
AGTCTCAGGCTGAAGGTGCCTGAGACTCCTCGATCAAGCTGGGGCGCACCCCCCTCTGAAGGGTAGCTCCCTCCGGGCATGGGCCCCGGAAATTGCTCCTCCGGGCATGGGCCCCGGAAATTGCTCTCCGTGTCATGGCATCTGCCCCTTATATATCCTCTCCCAGCATGCACAGCAGGCCAGAACCGCCCACCAACGGTAGCTGAGAGAGGACATCCAATACCCACTCCATCACCTGTGGTTCAACCCTGAGCATAGGTGACAACACCACCTATACGCCAAAAGGGGAACTGCACGCCAGGTGACACAGCAGTAAGGCAGAGTCCAAACAATCAAAAGACCTGAGCCAACTATTGCTCTGGTCACCCCTAAATTTAGGTATAGCGGGGTTAAATTTGGGGACCCCGCTACATACACCCCCCTCTAAATGAGACACTGTCCCCAGTGTCTGGAATAAATTCACACACTCAGTCCTGAGCAAGCGCAAACTTATTCCTGAAACTATGTACAATACAAGGATGGTGCCTGAATCAAGACCTGAAGTATAGCAAAGAGGGAGTAGGACAGAAAAACAAACAGTTTTCAAATGTACATACACATTATGTAACAATCTCTCCCATCATCCTATCACAACTATATCCCACCCTTTCTCCGGTGCAGTTGCATGATGATCTTCCTGCAAGGAAAAAAAAACAAAAACATATACACGCTAAATATTCTACACGCTAAATATTAAAAGTAAACTATCTCTCCAATGAAAGATATCTCCCTTCTACTGAAGCTGCACACACTAAGCCTAGTGTATGAAATAACATTTCCTAAGATAAGTGTATAAAAAGGAAAGAGTCCGGCAAACCACTACCACCTAGTGGCAGCACAAACATTACCTAGCCTAAGTGTGTACAGACGCACCACAACACACACAGTTCTCTTTGGTTGATCACGGCGGCTTCCAGCTTTGCCCTGACTAACTCTACCCCAAATTTCAGCTCTCATTTTCTTTTTCAAAAGAGGGAAGGAGAAAAAAAAACTTGTCCTTCAAAACCGCCAGAGAGTAAATTCCCCGGGCATAGAGTCAAACAGCAGTTCAAGGCATTGTCCCTAAAGTGGTATAATAAAAAAAAAAAACACAAGTCCCACTTCAGAGATAAAAACTGGAATCAGGGAGATCAAGAGGCTTCCAGTGCTTATCCAAGGTCTCTATGGAATAAATTGCATTGTCTCTGTTTTTACTGCAGAACACGACCCGATCCGCATGTATGTGCCGACCCAGAGTCCAATCTTTTCGGCAGCCTTTGTATTTCTCAGTCATTACAGCCGAACATGAAAAATACCTATGGCCTTTCTTTACCTCCAAATGATCCCAGACAAAATCACTGTACCATAGTTCCCGAAAGGCCTCAATTTCAAAAAGCAAGTTCCTTGGGACGTACGGATACTCCCATCCATAGTCCGTAGCAACCTTTTGATTCAACAGCCGTTGCAGTCGGGCCAAAGGCGGCATGGTCGCCCGATCTCCAGTTCCTGGCAAGACAATAGCATCCGGAGATCTGCAGGGGCGTATGGGCTCCAACTGTGGCATAGGCGGCCTTAATGAAGAACGGGCCTCTGGAACAGCAGGCACGGAAAACACCGGAGCATGCAAAGTGGACACAGGAACAACTTCTCCAGTAATAACAGGGATTTCCACCCGGGGTGCAGTTTCCCCAGAGTCCATGAGCGATCCCTTTACACTACGGGGAGAGGTTAGCGAAATTTTGTCCCATCCCTTCTTTGCAAACATTTCATCAATTTCAACATCATCACCAACTTCAGAGGAAGAGTCTAAGTCTGAGGTATCGTACTCTTCTGCTGGCAAATAGTTCCTGGTCAACACCGACTCTTTTACTTTCAAAAGTTCCCACGGGTCAGGTACCCAAGCATCCATAATAGAACAAACGCTGAGCCTCTTCCCTTTCCCCGGCAAACTTGGCACAGTTCTCCCAGCCTCCTTACCTTCCCCTTCCGTGGATCGCTTGCAGATTCCTCCGGCTAGACGATCCGGTTCGGGCAGGCGCTGGGTTAGGCCTTGACCACGGCCGCGGAAAGCCTTCACATATCCCACCTTCCTTTTAGCAGGCGGAAGGGAGGACTCCGTTGCAACCAAGGCAGAATCCGCTGTGTTCACGGCCTCAAGCTCCTTAATGGCTGGAGCTTCAATCTTCAGTTCCGCTATATCCGCGGTAGTGCGCGTGGGCATGGCTGTGGGAGCACACATTTCCTCCTCAGGAGCAACAGTACCTGAGATGCAGTCCAGGCGGTAGACTTTCGGCACCTCCGTTGGCTGTTCTACCTCAAAGAGGAACTCCCCACAGCGGGTACATCTACCGAAAGGGCAAATCATGCCCAAGGCCTCTGCATCTCTGCACGTATAGAGGGAAAAGCGACCTCGGGGCTTCAGCCGTATCCCTGTATCCGTCAGGGAGGCCACAACACAGGCAACGTTCATGGTTGCACCGGGCAAAGGAACACAAGATCCCGGTGAATTAGACATCCATGGAGCAGAAAACATGTCGCCTCGTCAATGGTTCAGTCACACTGTCCCTTTGGCGCCAACTGCACCACGTGGAACACACACTTTGGCTGGGCTCCTCCCTTTTTTCTTCCTTGCTGCTAGCAACTCACGGGCTTTTGCAGACTTTGAGACACGCCCACGAACTACGCAGCTGGAAACTTCAGCCAGGCCTGTACTTTTCTCTCACCAAAAATGGCCGACCTCCAAAGAGCCATGCGGGAAAGTAAAGTCCAGCTCCCAGGAACCACTGCAGAATACAGGACTTGAGCCCCCACGTGTAGCACACGGATCCTTTTCCCCCTCTCACCTTCTCAAGCAAGGGGATAAGACACACCATGCCACATGCCCATGTCCTCTAGATTATAAAGGTCAGGCGGTGTTACATAGATTAGTGCTATAAAAATGCACTGATTACTGTAAAAATGTCACTGGCAGGGAAGGGGTTAACACTAGGGGGCGATCAAGGGGTTAAATGTGTTCCCTCTCTGTGTTCTAACTGAAGGGGGATGGGACTTACTAGGAAAAATTACAGATCGCTGTTAATACTTTGTATGAACACACGATCAGCCATTTCTCCCCGCAGATAACCGGGATCTGTGTGTTTACACACACAGATCCCGGTTCTCGCTGTGTCATGAGCGATCGCGGGTGGCCGCAGGGCGAAGTGACGTAACATAACGTTGTTTCGCCCAGCCGAGCCATGCTGCCACAGTAAAACTGTGACGGCTGGTCGGCAAGTGGTTAAAGTGGTTGTAAACCTTTTACAACCACTTTATGCTACAGGGAAGCCTATATTAAGGCTTACCCGTAGCTACCCAGGATATCTCCTAAACCTGCATGGTTTAGGAGATATCCCCTGTCCCCTGCATGTGTGGATGTCATCGGCACATGTGCACTGGGGCAAACTGAAGCAATGTCACCTATGTGCCATTGCTTCAGTCCGTGTGCCGTTACTGGCGGCTCTGGCCAATCACAGCGCCGGAGCCGCGATACCCGGAAGTAACTCCCGGGAGAGATGTCGCTGCTGGAGGGGGGGATGAGGACCGCTGCGGGGGCTTCGATCTAAGGTAAGTAATTCATAATGAGCTAGTATGCTATGCATACTAGCTCATTATACCTTTGTCTTGCAGGGTTTTTTTTTTTTGATTGGGTTTACAACCACTTTAATTTACAGCATTTTATCACACCTGCCTAAGACTTTTGCACAGTACTGTATACTATAGCCGAAGTGAAATTTTCTGCAAGTTTTGACCTGCATGGATTTCAAACATACAGTAGCTGCATATGATTCTGTACTCCTAGAACTCTCACCTGGGAGGAGGAGATGTGTGCAATCCTCCAGTTTTCAGTTTTTAGACAGTTTTATGCAAATTAGCACCTGGGTATACATTTCTTCTATACTGTCTATTGTAGATGTGGTCAGTTTAAATATATGATAGATACAGGCTGTTGCAAAAGGTTTTAAAAATCTTATTGGAATTGGTATTTTGATGTACCCTTGTGTGTGTGCAATCCTAAAATTTGTGTAAACTATAACTAGTGTACCTAGAGTTTAACCACTTGACAACTGGGCACTTAAGTCCCCTTAATAACCAGACCAATTTTCAGCTTTTGGTGCTCTCACATTTTGAATGACAATTACTCAGTCATGCAACACTGTACCCATATGAAATTTACGTCCTTTTTTTCACACAAATAGAGCTTTTATTTGGTGGTATTTGATCACCTCTGCGGTTTTTATTTTTTTCGCTATAAATGAAAAAAGACAGAAAATTTTGGAAAAAAATGCATTTTTCTTCATTTCTATTATAAAATTTTGCAAATAAGTAATTTTTCCTCATAAATTTGGCCAAATATTTATACTGCTACATATATTTGGTAAAAATAACCCAAATTAGTGGATATTATTTAGTCTGGGTGAAAGTTATAGGGTCTACAAGCTATGGTGCCAATTACTGAAAATTGATCAATTTGATCACACCTGATGTACTGACAGCCTATCTCATTTCTTGAGACCCTAACAAGCCAGTAAAGTACAAATACCCCCCAAATGACCCCTTTTTGGAAAGTAGACATTCCAAGGTAGTTAGTAAGAGGCATAGTTAGTTTTTTGAAGTTGTCATTTTTTCCCACAATTCTTTGCAAAATTAAGATGATTATTATTTTTTATATTTTTCACACCAAATTGTCATTATAACAGGTTACTTCTCTCACATGGCATGTACATTCCACAAATGACACCCCAAAATATATTCTGCTGCTCCCCCCGAGTATGGCGATACCACATGTGTGAGACTTTTATACAGCCTGCCCACATACAGAGGTCCAACACTGAAGTAGCAACTTCAGGCGTTCTAGGAGCATAAATTACACATCTAATCTCTCAACCACCTATTACACTTTTGAAGGCCCTGGAGCACCAGGACAATGGAAACGCCCAAAAAGTGACCCCATTTTGGAAAGCTAACACCCCAACGTATAATCTATGAGGCATAATGAGTCTTTTGAACGGTTCATTTTTTTTCCAGAAGTTTTTGGAAAATGTGGACAAAAAATGAAAACGCTATTTTTTTACACAAAGTTGTCCATTTATAGGATATTTCCAACACATAGCATGTACATAGCAAAAATGACACCCCAAAATATTTTCTGCTACTCCTCCTGAGTATGGCGATACTACATGTGTGAGCTTTTTTAACAGCCTGGCCACATAGAGGCCCAACATCCAAGAAGCACCATCAGGTGTTCTAGGGACATAAATTACACATCCAATTTCCTTACAATCTATCACATTTTTGAAGGCCCTTCATATTTCTAACACAGCATGTACATACCAAGAATTACACCCTAAAATACATTCTGCTGAGTAAACGGTAAAAAAAAATTACCTGTGGTTTTGGTAGTGCAATTGTCCACAGAAGGAGAGCCCTGATCCAGGCAGCAGGCAGGGACGTGGTCAGTGACAGTGAATTGAATTGTCCAGGCAGCAGACAGGAATATTGTCCATAGTCACTACAGGCAGGAATACTGTCCATATACAGTCCAGGGTCAGTGCAAGTAGAGACAATGCCAGCAGTGCCAAAATATTGGTCCTGGTAATCAGCAGGAACATGGTCCAAGTAGCAGGCCAGGAAAGAATGGGGACAGGGGTAGGGGCTTCTCCCACCCAAATCTCTTTGAAGCCCCCGAGTCTCCAGACCCTAATCCGGGAATGAGAAAACTAAAAAATAGTTTTCTTCATCTAGAAAAACAATTCTGGAGCCCCTCACATATGTGAGACCCCTGTGTTCCCACTAGCATAGCAGGGTAAAAGATCAATCCAAGAGGCAGGCAAAAAACGTGGTCAAACAGTCCAGGGTCAGTTCCAGAGCAGGCAGAGGTAGGTACAGTTAAGCATTAGGCAGAAGAGTGGTCGTATAACAGGCCAGGGTCAGTTCCGGAGAAAGCAGAGGTATGTTTAGCGTTAGGCAAAAGCGTGGTCGTATAACAGTCCAAGGTCGGTTCCGGAGAAGGCAGAGGTATGTACAGTTCAGTGCAGTGGCATATGGGGTGTGGAGGAAAATGACAGGAAATGAGAATTGCATTTACCATACTTCCCTAATAGTGTAGAAACGTATGGTAACGGCAGAAACATTCGCCTATACAGAGGCCTGGTTGGGAAGGACAATCGGGACAATAATACATGGTGTCTCTTCGAATTCCTCCTCTGGAGCACACCCGGCATCTCTTCTGACGTCTGTAGCCTGTTTCGCGGGGGGCGGCTTTCTCAGGAAAGTGGCGCTCGTGGAGTCTGCTCACGGAATCAGAGCGAATAGTTTCTGGTGGGCTTTCAGGGTACAAAAGGGCGGAGATAACTTCTTCTTGGTAGAGTAGATAGGATATGGGGTTCTCTGTTGATTTTTTGTAAATAACATAAGTGTTATACATGGCCAAACTAAAAAAATAAAGGGACACTTTCTTATACCAGTGGCGGGATTTTCTTGTGGTAAGGTAGGGTTCAATCATCTGATCGTTAAATTGAAGAGATGGGCTTGAGGTCACATACCTCTGGATTTTTAACGGTGTCAGAAATAGGATTTAGTATTGAAAAACCAAAAGGAATCCAATGACAGTAGATTTATATAAAAATAAACAATATTTATTAATAATCATAAAAAAAGGAAAATGAAATTTTCCTAAAAGTTCAACATATACAACATTTAGAGCTAGGTACATATACAACAACCGTTGAACTCGACATGTTTCGCTCAAAATTGGAGCTTCTTCAGGAGTGATCCACGGTCTAATAGTACACTAAAAATGAAATACAAAAAATGAACAAAGGAACATCCATGAACTGTATTATACAACACATCTATTGGAATATCCACAAAAATAGGTTAACAAAAAACTGCAAATTTTGATTGCAATATTTGTCACATTATCAAAGTATTTAATAGTATACACGTTCTATATTTTTTATTATTTAAACTAATATAGAATCAGGAAAACATGAATCTAATAAAAGTTGTTACATAGTATATTAAAGTAGCAATAAACGATGTGGTCAAAACATAGCACCTACCAATTAAATGTTAAAGATGAAGGAGGTATTCTAGCAATTCAAGATCGAAATCTCGGATTGCCCTGTAGCTCCACCTGCGGAAAAGGGAATGAGCACAGAAGTACCCCAGCTAATGAAAAATGAACGCACCCTCCCAAACGTTGTTTGTGGAGAGGTAACAAAATCAGTGTTGATAATGATCCTGCTGGAAATGATATAGAGTAATTCCTAAATTGGGACCTGCAGATGAGTAAAAATTATATATTAGAGAATTCAACATTGGTTAAATTCACAAAAAAATATAATAATAAGTTTATACTGAAATATAAAAAATATAAAAATACCTGATTAATCGAATCATTAATTTTAGTAAAGTATAGGTAGCAGTACTGGATCTTACTGTTGAAAACCGCAACAATTCATACAGATTTGTAAAAAGATCCTGTGCATAAAAAATAAATGGATATCATAGTGTCAGAAAAAGACTGAAGTACATATCCATCCTGCAGCCCAAATGAGTATATAAAACACATACCTTTAAAGAGTAGTTTAGTACTTCATAGAAGCCGCTGCATTCGCGGCAATCATGACATGTAAGAACCAAACGATTTCCAAGCAATCTCACAGTCCCCAACGCCAGGGGAATGACAGAATAATATGGCGAAGTACCGCCAATTTATACTCATCCCAGTGCGGCAAACGTCTGATGTCATTGCCGTGCGGCGGACGCATAACGTCGGGGCGGTACCCGGCAGCTGGACGCTAATGCTTAATTGATTGGGGCCGGAAGAAGCTGGAACGGCCATTTTGAGAAATCCCCGGATCCCTTATGTGCAAGACATGACAGGGAAGACACAGTTGGAAAGCGTGATACCCAGGGGATTAAAGGAAACATAAAAATGGTGTCTGTCAGATGGTATAGAAGACAGCATAGCGTAACAGATGCCAAAAAGGGTAACCCCTTCAGGGCTGACATAAAATAGACCAATGATTAAAGAAAAAGAAATGCCTGCCCCTGGCGTCCATACAGACCCAGAAAGGAAACTCTGAATCTTCACAGCTGGAATGATATTCAATACAAATGAATATGATTCTAGAAAATATATATGGTTGGATTGAGAACATCAAAAAAAGACAACGAAAACCAGACCGCAGGATTGTTGGGATACAAGCCAAATTTCATGTTCATAACCTGAAACTATTTTCAAGTAGAATTGGTTTTGGTGCGACAAAAAATGACCACATCATTTAGAACCTCACATACAAAATGAGAATGTAAACCAATTGAAGTTGGCAAACATTCGCCATAAGTGAAAAAACAATATGGTAGTGGTGTAGGCTCCAAAATCTGCTGGAGCCAACACCATTACCACACATCATACAGATGTTTTGAAAATAATAAACCAGCAAAAAAAAAAAAAAAAGGGGGGGAGCGGTGGCTATTACAAGAAAGGTTTAAAGCTTATGGCATCATTCAAGCCTGGATGTTGAAGAGCATCCAGGTTTGAGATCCATTTTGTTTTGCGTTGTAAGAGGACTTTGTCATAGTCACCACCACGAGGATTGGGTGGAACATGTTCAAGTGCAAAAAAATGCATAGCAGAATCATCAAAACCATGGAACAGTCCCATGTGTCTACTTATGGGTGTTTCCATTCTCTTTTTGAGAACTAAAGAGACATGGTCCCTTATACGATGGAAAAAAGGGCGTTTGGTTTTACCTATGTAGTAGGCTTTACATGTGCATGTCATGATATATACTATGCCTATACTTTGACAGTTAGCCAGAAATTTTGGTTTGTACAGAATTCCATTTGGTAGCATGATGCTACGAGAGGCATATAGGTATCGACAATACCCACATTTGTGACAAGGTTTTGTTCCTGTGGTTTGGAGTGAAGATTTGGCATTTGGATTGTAATGGCTGTGGACCATTAGGTCTCTAAGTGATCTTGATCGTCTATAGGTGATCTCAGGATGGTCCTTTAGGTGTTTGGAAACCGAAGGATCCCCAGCCAAGAGATACCAATGCTTTTGAAGAATGTTCCTCATTTGTTGATGCTGTCCAGAAAATCTAGTTATAAGGCGTACCCCTTTATTAGATCTAATTTTAGGGGGGTGATGAATTAAAGACGATCGTTCCTGACCTTTTGCCCTTTGATAGGCCTTTCTGAGGCATTTACCACTATATCCTCGTCTGGAGAGGCGAGTCCGCAGAGCATCAGCCTCTGCCTCAAAAGTGGATTCCTCGCTGCAATTTCGGCGTAGGCGAAGATATTGCCCGTACGGTATACTGGTAACCAGAGGTGCTGGATGAGAACTGCTGGCATGCAGAAGCGCATTTCCAGACGAGGGTTTGCGGTATAGGGTTGTGCCTAATAGGCCTTCTGAATCAACAGTGATTTTGATATTGAGAAATGTTAAACTTTCTTGACTACTTTCCATGGTGAAATTAAGATTATAATTATTAGGTGTCAAATTTTCAAAGAACAGGGAAAGGTCCTCCTTATTTCCCGTCCATATGAAAAAAACATCATCTATGAAACGTCGCCATAGCGGTATGTAGTCAGCAAATTTTTGCATATGATCCTGAAAGAATAAATTGTGCTCCCACCCCCCCAGGTACAGGTTGGCGTAGCTTGGGGCACATTTGGTCCCCATAGCTACCCCCTGTACCTGGAGGTAGTGGGATTCCAAAAAAAGAAAAATGTTATTGGCCAATATAAAATGCAACAAATCCAAAGCAAACTTATTGTGGGCAGTCAACACTGAAGTGCCACCGGACACAAGAAAACACGCACTTATTGGAACAAATGGTATTTTTCTAAATATTTGGAGGATAAAATTGCCCCTTGGGGCCTTAGAATCCAAATATTTCCGACTATCAATAAACTAGAAAATAAAAAATAAAAAAACTTCCGCGCCAAAAAACTAATCAATGCTACCCTATATAAGATATGTGATAAAAATAAGCAGCTCCCCTAAAAGCAATGAAGTATAGACTCCTATTGAATGGTAGTGTAAGAATGAAAAGTAGGGGGCGCTAGTTATTAGAATTAAAGTGCAATAACTGTGAACAAACAGTAATTATAACAATCTTATAAACACTAGTGACAGTGCAACATAAAGACCGAGTTGAGATCTAAAAAGTCCCAATAGTGGAAAAAAATTTTTTTTTTTTTGGTATGGATATCTCAGTCCAATCCAGAAAAAATCATCAAACAAATCTTGGGGCTGCATGCACGTCACGTGATCTCTGTATCCACGCCCTACCCGGATATCCTGGTTGTCTGCACGCTGCATTGGAACGCACGCCGCTGCGGAGGTGGTTTGAGCCTCGAGTATCCATTACATGCATGCAGCCCCAGTGCCGGGAGAGGCACAGGATAATGTAAGAAGCCATTTGGCTGTGTTATTTTAATTTTCGATTTTTAATAAATGGGTTGCACTATGAGAAGTTTCTGCTTATATTCCATGTCATGTCCTTAATTGTCGGAGGAGAGAGGGATTACATTTTCATCCAGCCAATTGTGTACAGGCACCAACCTGTCAAAGCGAGTGTGACTTTCTTTTTAAATAAAGAAGTCTACACATTCTGGTAAGCCTACTACTTAACCTGAGCACTTTGGGTGTTGAATAATTTTCCCATTTCTGTGTGGTGGAGGATTAGGAATGCACTTTACTTGAAGATCTACATTTATCATCACAGCAAGATTCGTTTGTTTTTGTTTGATGATTTTTTCTGGATTGGACTGAGATATCCATTCAAAAAAAAAAATTTTTTTTTCCACTATTGGGACTTTTTAGATCTCAACTCGGTCTTTATGTTGCACTGTCACTAGTGTTTATAAGATTGTTATAATTACTGTTTGTTCACAGTTATTGCACTTTAATTCTAATAACTAGCGCCCCCTACTTTTCATTCTTACAATAAACTAGAAACATCATTTAAACAAAAATGGGAACAAAATCTGCAGGATTGTTCCCTCAAGATGATGGAGCTTTTATGCAGTCATTTTGACCTAGAATTGGAGACTCTAGATTTGGAGATAGCCAGTCTGTACCAGGAAAACAGTTCCATTTCCCAGGAAGAACTTGTCAAGGTCACCTGTGGCCAGGTGACAGATGCACACCGTAGGGGGACAGGAGCGCACCGCGAGGTAGTGAACCCTATGGCTGGCTTCTGCGGACAGGAAACTGGGTGGTTGTGGAAAGCGGGACCAGAGGAGCACAACCGGGATCCCAACGGAAGCGAGAGCCAAGATTCCCCAGGGCGCGGAGTCTAAGACCCAGCTGGTCTTCTCCAGGGCCTCTAGTGGTGAGGATGTTACGCTGCAGGCTGGGACCAGGTCGCGGCCCCTGGAGTTTCCTAGCTCACGCCCCATAGGATAAGGGGAAAGCAGCAGCACATGATAGAGAGAACCGAATAACAAGCCGAAGGTCAGGGGCCACAAGCAGACAAGGATAACTAAGAACGAGCCAAAGGTCAAGGGTCACGAGCAGACAGGGATAGTCGGGGACAAGCCAATAACGTAACAGAGAGAGACAGACGTAGCACACGGCAGGCAGGAACCCAAACACACAATGCCTAACAAACACGTTGATCAGCAAGGCAGGCTTGCAGTGCATAGGTTAATATAGTGTTCAGTGATAGGGCCTGGGGTGGAGTCAGGCTGGGAGGAGATTATAAAGGAAGCCAGGTGAAGGAGGTCTGGTCTCTAGATGAACACATGAGGAGGAAGGTAAGATGGCAGACAGACATTAATGCATATCCATGACAGTACCCTCCCTCTTACGAGGCCTCCCCCTTCCCCGCCTGGGCCCAGGTTTAGAGGGAAACTTCAGATGAAACTCCTTTAACAGACGAGGTGCAAAGACCTCAGATGCAGTGATCCAAGACCTCTCCTCAGGACCAAACCCTTTCCAATGAACGAGGTACTGAAGAACGCCTTTACAGAGTCGGGAGTCCAGAATTTGACTGATCTCGGTAGGGAGAGGACGAGAGAATTTATTGAGGACTAAAGGCTTTAGAAGAGCAACATGAAAGGAGTTAGTGATTTTAAGGCTCTTAGGAATCTGGAGTTTGAAACAAACCGGATTCAGTTTAGCAGTTACCGTGTATGGACCGATGAATTGTGGAGCAAACTTCAGAGAAGGAACTCGGAGCTTGATGTTCCTGGTAGAGAGCCAGACTTTGTCCCCTGGCTGAAGAGAAGGCGGTTTACGCCTGCGGCGGTCGGCAAAGCCTTTGAATTTTTCAGCAGCTGCCCGGAGGGAATCATGAACGTGACCCAAAACGGAATTGAGAGACTCCTGAACCGAAGCCAAAGCTGGAATGTCTGGAGAACATTTCATGGGAAGAGGAAGTTGAGGGTGTTTTCCATAAACTGTGAAAAAGGGTGTCTTCTGCGAACTGGTATTCACATGATTGTTATGGGAGAATTCTGCCCACGGGAGTAGAGAGGACCAATCGTCATGGTGGGAAGACACAAAGGTGCGAAGAAAGACCTCTAACTCCTGATTAACCCTCTCAGTATGTCCATTGGATTGGGGATGGTAAGAAGAAGAAAAATCCAAGACAATATTGAGGGATTTGCAAAAGGCTCTCCAAAAACGAGACGTGATTTGGACTCCTCTGTCGGAAACAATATGAGAAGGGACCCCATGTAGGCGGAGAATTTCCCGAATGAAAATGGGAACCAAGGCAGGGGCAGAAGGAAGACCAGGAAGAGGAACAAAATGAGCCATCTTGGAGAATCGATCAATTACCACCCAAATGACTGTATTATTCTCAGACAGTGGGAGATCGGTGATAAAATCCATGGCACTATGGACCCAGGGTTCCTTAGGAATGGGCAAGGGCATGAGGAGACCAGCAGGAGCTTGTGTGGAGGATTTGGACTGAGCAGACATGACAAGCTTTAACGTAGTCTTTGACGTCTGAGCGGAGATTAGGCCACCAGTAGTGACGACTGAGTAGGAAGGATCGGAGGAATCCAGAATGCCCTGCCACCTTGGAATCATGTCCCCAACGAAGGATCTTAGCTCTTAGCTCAGTGGGGACAAAGGTCTTACCAGGCGTAATTTTAGACTTCAGGGTGGTAGAGTGGGCAACAATGCATGAGGTGGGAATGATCGGCTCAGGTTCAGAGGCGGACTCCTCGTCCAAAGTGTCAAATGACCTAGAGAGCGCATCAGCCCGACCGTTGCAGGAACCAGGTTTGTAGGTAATCGTGAAATTAAAACGGGCAAAGAAGAGACTCCACCTGGCCTGTCTAGGATTCAGGCGTTTAGCATTCTGAAGATACTGTAAATTCTTGTGATCGGTAAAGATCGTTATGGAGTGAGGGGAACCCTCCAAGAGATGACGCCACTCCTCTAACGCCAATTTAATTGCGAGAAGTTCCCGATCACCGATGGCATAATTCCTCTCTGCCTGAGAATTTTTTTTGGAGAAGAACGCACATGGTTGGCGTCTCTTCTCAAAGATTTGAAGAAGCACAGCTCCCACCCCCATTGAGGAAGCGTCCACTTCAATAAAAAATGCATTCCCAGGATTTGTTCTCCTCAAGAGGGGGCCAGAAACAAAGGCCTGTTTCAGGTTGTGAAATGCAGAGACAGCTTCGGGAGGCCAGTCTCTGGCATTCACACCCTTCTTGGTCAAAGCGATAATAGGCGCGGCAATGGAAGAGTAATTCCTTATGAACTGCCTATAATAATTAGTGAAGCCAAGAAAGCGCTGTGTGGCCTTGAGGCTAGCAGGAAGAGGCCAGTTGGTGATAGCCAAGACCTTCCCAGGGTCCATACAAAGCCCCGAACATGAGACGAAGCACCCCAAAAACAGGACCTCAGAACATTCAAAGGAACATTTCTCCAGCTTGGCGTAGAGATTGTTCTCTCTAAGACGTTGAAGTACAGTGCGGACATGGTTTCTGTGGACGAGCAGATTTTCAGAAAAGATCAGAATGTCATCCAGATAGATGACAACAAACTGGTACAGCAGATCTCTGAAGATTTCATTGACAAAGTTTTGAAACACGGCTGGAGCATTACACAGACCAAAAGGCATCACCAGATATTCGTAATGCCCGTCTCTAGTGTTGAATGCAGTCTTCCATTCGTCACCCTCCCGTATTCGAATGAGATTGTACGCGCCTCTGAGATCCAACTTGGTGAAAATGGAGGCACCCTTCAACCTATCGAATAGCTCAGATATTAAGGGTAAGGGGTATCGATTTTTAATAGTAACCGCATTTAAACCCCGATAATCGATGCAGGGTCTTAAGGTACCATCCTTTTTGGCAACAAAAAAGAACCCTGCCCCTGCAGGCGATGAGGATTTCCGGATGAAACCTCTCTCCAGATTCTCTGCTACATACTCCGACATGGCCTGGGTCTCTGGGATGGACAGAGGGTAGGTACGACCCCTGGGTAGAGTTGCTCCGGGGACAAGATCAATAGCACAGTCAAAAGACCTGTGGGGAGGAAGCACCTCAGCTGATTTTTTACAGAACACATCCCGGTAATCGCTGTATGTGGCGGGAAGATCAGAAGAAACAGAAGTGGCAGCAACCGGAAGACTCTCCTTGGGGGTCACCTTGAGAAGACACGACGAGAAACATGAACCCCAGGCCAGGATCTGCCCAGAGACCCAGTCCACATGTGGAGAGTGGAGCTGTAGCCAAGGGAGGCCCAATACAACTGGGGTAGAGGCCTTGGGTAAAATAAGAAAGGATATCCACTCCTGGTGGAGAATGCCTACCGACATCCTAATGGGTAGCGTCTGGAAGCGAATAGGGCCCCCTGGGAGAACAGTGCCATCAATTGCCGAGACTACCAATGGGGTAGTGAGAGGTGAAAGGGTAAGCTTCATAGAAGAAGCAGTTCTCCAATCCATGAAATTGCCGGCAGCCCCAGAATCCAGGTATGCAAGGGTTGACTGAGGAGAAGTGCCTACATAAAGGAACACCGGCAAGAGCAGGCGAGAAGGTGATGTTTCTGGGTCCAATACTCCACCTTCCAAATGTATTAGACCCGAGC
Source organism: Rana muscosa (assembly GCA_029206835.1). Classification (NCBI taxonomy): domain Eukaryota; kingdom Metazoa; phylum Chordata; class Amphibia; order Anura; family Ranidae; genus Rana; species Rana muscosa. The sequence continues at coordinate 339,891,821 of CM055123.1, read as the reverse complement.
GTTTCCCGGACGAAGCGAGCAGGAGTCACGAAAATGACCCTTGCCCCCACAATAGAGGCACAAGCCCAGAGTTCTGCGCCTAGCACGTTCTTCGGGGGTTAGTCTGGTCCGGCCCAGCTGCATAGGTTCTCCAGCAGGTAGAGGATGCTCCACGGAATGAAGGGAGGGGAGCTCAGACTGGCTAGGACCCAGAGAGTGCTGGCGTCTTTTTTCTAAGGACCTCTCTTGAAAACGAATGTCGATCTGGTTGCATAATGAAATTACATCGTCCAGACCGACGGGAATGGCTCTTCCCGCTAATTCGTCTTTCACTCGGTCAGAGAGGCCATGTAAAAAGGTAGCGACCAGGGCCTCATTATTCCAGCTCAATTCAGCTGTGTGGATACGGAACTGAAGAGCATATTGCCCCACTGAACTAGATTCTTGGCGAAGACGTAAGACAGCACTAGCCGCTGAAGAAGCCCGAGCCGGCTCTTCGAAGATATTACGAAAGAGCTTCAAGAATTCGGACAGACTGGAAACCACCGGATCGTTCCTCTCCCACAGAGGGGCAGCCCAGGCCAAAGCTTCACCGGAGAGGAGGGAAATGATATAGGCTACCTTAGCCCGGTCAGATAGGAAGCTTTGAGGCTGAAGCTCAAAATGAATAGTGCATTGGCTGAGAAACCCCCTGCAGGCCTTGGAGTCCCCAGAGAAACGGAACGGAGCTGGCAATCTTAGTGAGTGTGAGGCTGCGACTGGTGCGATAGGTACAGCCGCTGGTTGTACTTGGGGTTGCGGATTCGGGGTTCCCAAGGAGACCTGAAGCTGCTCGAATCGAGAAGCCAGATCCTGGAGGAATCGCATCACCTGAGTCTGATTTGATTCCTGGGTCTCAAGTCTGCGAACTATGCCCTGCAATGGATCATCCGCGGGAAGCGGGATGTCAGCCGGGTTCAAGGCTGATCAAACTGTCAAGGTCACCTGTGGCCAGATGACAGATGCACACCGTAGGGAGACAGGAGTGCACCGCGAGGTAGTGAACCCTATGGCTGGCTTCTGCGGACAGGAAACTGGGTGGTTGTGGAAAGCGGGACCAGAGGAGCACAACCGGGATCCCAACGGAAGCGAGAGCCAAGATTCCCCAGGGCGCGGAGTCTAAGACCCAGCTGGTCTTCTCCAGGGCCTCTAGTGGTGAGGATGTTACGCTGCAGGCTGGGACCAGGTCGCGGCCCCTGGAGTTTCCTAGCTCATGCCCCGTAGGATAAGGGGAAAGCAGCAGCACACGATAGAGAGAACCGAATAACAAGCCGAAGGTCAGGGGCCACAAGCAGACAAGGATAACGAAGAACGAGCCGAAGGTCAAGGGTCACGAGCAGACAGGGATAGTCGGGGACAAGCCAATAACGTAACAGAGAGAGACAGACGTAGCACACGGCAGGCAGGAACCCAAACACACAATGCCTAACAAACACGTTGATCAGCAAGGCAGGCTTGCAGTGCACAGGTTAATATAGTGTTCAGTGATAGGGCCTGGGGTGGAGTCAGGCTGGGAGGAGATTATAAAGGAAGCCAGGTGAAGGAGGTCTGGTCTCTAGATGAACACATGAGGAGGAAGGTAAGATGGCAGACAGACATTAATGCATATCCATGACAGAACTGTACTCTACACGAGAGGAAACTCTCAAAGTTAATCTTGAACTATATGTACAAGAAATTCTGAAAACCAAAGAAAAAAAGTATATTAGGGATAAGTTATCTTATGACAACAATATAGCTTATAATTGGGCTCCGAAAAATTCCAATAAAAGACGTAACTAGAAACAACGTAAACCTAGGGAATCCTGCCCAGAACCCACTGATTCAGATAATTCTTCCTCTTCTGTTTCTTCACTGACAGCAGACTCAAATTCAGTCTCTGCCCAATCAACTTCTTCCCAACAACAAACTGGCAATACTAACACACGCCCCATTGGGAAGCAATCTAGGTATGGAAGTCGAACACAGGTTCACACTAGAGCCACAACGGCTAATAATCTATCTACCAATGCATCCCTGCATGCAGAATCATGCAGTGATACGCCCAATACACCTCCTACATTAGTTGCTAATTCGCAGGTGGATTTTCGCCCGGCTCCCATCTTTACCCAGTTACCAGCCGAATCGCAAAAGATGTCTCATGCAGAGCCAGTATTGCCCAAAGTAACGAAGATGGGTTTGAAATAATCAATCTATCATCCACAGTTCTTTCTGTGGATCAGACTTCAGTTTTACAATTGGGTTTGACTTTTTGCCCCATTCAAAGGATTAATTCTTTTGAAGTGGTTAAAGATGTTAACCTATTTGCCCGGAAATTGATGTACCGTACCATCTTTGACAAATCCCAATTAGCAAAACCTGCCTCTGCATCTTTGTCTGAATCCATTCCTCCTCTTCCCCCCCCCCCCCCACAAATGTGACTCTCAATGACATCCAAGCTCTTGAAGAACTCATGGAGCTGTGGGATGAGGGACATATTGATGGGGATGAACTAAGGGAAGCAGACAACTTACAGGGGATTGCCCATGTGTCTGCTTCTCCTTCTGTCCCCGGTGGGTCTATAACTGAAGCGTCCACATGTTCCACTTTAGTCTCTCGCAATTACAAGCCAAAGTCCAAAAATGTCCCCACTTTACAAGGAAACCCCAGTATCTGGGCCTTTACTAATCAAGTAACGGCTGAGATAAGAAAAACTAAGTGGAAGCATGACAAAAAATCCAATTTAACCCCTGCCCAAATCCAAGCTATAACATCTTTACAATCCAATCAGGATGTGGTAATCAAACCCTCTGATAAAGGGGGGAATTTGGTGGTTATGGATAAGGACCAATATGAAAATATTGTCTTTAGACTCTTAAGTAATCAAGATTGGTATCGTAAAATCCCAGAAAGTCATGTTAATTATACCACTGTCAAGTTTCGACAGCTGATAGGCAAAGCCTATCAACTGGGAACTATCCAGAAATCCACCTGGGAGTTCTTGAATGTCACTTGTCCACGTACTCCTACACTTTATGCCCTCCCTAAAATCCACAAAAACTTCCACAATCCACCAGGTCGACCCATCGTATCTGGGAATGGCTGTCTCACGGAAACAGCCAGTCAATTTGTGGATGATCTATTAAGACCCATTGTAGAGGGTTTGGAATCCTATTTGCAGGATACAAGTGACCTTTTAAGAGCACTGGATGGTCTTATGATCCCCAAGGGGGCGTGGCTTGTGGCTTTGGATGTGGAGGCCCTCTACAATTCCATTCCCCACAATTTGGGTGTGGAAGTTGTGGGGGGTTTCCTGTCCGGTGGCACTTCAGTGTTGACTGCCCACAATCAGTTTGCTTTGGATTTGTTGCATTTTATATTGGCCAATAACATTTTTCTTTTTTTGGAATCCCACTACCTCCAGGTACAGGGGGTAGCTATGGGGACCAAATGTACCCCAAGCTACGCCAACCTGTACCTGGGGGGGTGGGAGCACAATTTATTCTTTCAGGATCATATGCAAAAATTTGCTGACTACATACCGCTATGGCGACGTTTCATAGATGATGTTTTTTTCATATGGACGGGAAATAAGGAGGACCTTTCCCTGTTCTTTGAAAATTTGACACCTAATAATTATAATCTTAATTTCACCATGGAAAGTAGTCAAGAAAGTTTAACATTTCTCGATATCAAAATCACTGTTGATTCAGAAGGCCTATTAGGCACAACCCTATACCGCAAACCCTCGTCTGGAAATGCGCTTCTGCATGCCAGCAGTTCTCATCCAGCACCTCTGGTTACCAGTATACCGTACGGGCAATATCTTCGCCTACGCCGAAATTGCAGCGAGGAATCCACTTTTGAGGCAGAGGCTGATGCTCTGCGGACTCGCCTCTCCAGACGAGGATATAGTGGTAAATGCCTCAGAAAGGCCTATCAAAGGGCAAAAGGTCAGGAACGATCGTCTTTAATTCATCACCCCCCCTAAAATTAGATCTAATAAAGGGGTACGCCTTATAACTAGATTTTCTGGACAGCATCAACAAATGAGGAACATTCTTCAAAAGCATTGGTATCTCTTGGCTGGGGATCCTTCGGTCTCCAAACACCTAAAGGACCATCCTGAGATCACCTATAGACGATCAAGATCACTTAGAGACCTAATGGTCCACAGCCATTACAATCCAAATGCCAAATCTTCACTCCAAACCACAGGAACAAAACCTTGTCACAAATGTGGGTATTGTCGATACCTATATGCCTCTCGTAGCATCATGCTACCAAATGGCATTCTGTACAAACCAAAATTTCTGGCTAACTGTCAAAGTATAGGCATAGTATATATCATGACATGCACATGTAAAGCCTACTACATAGGTAAAACCAAACGCCCTTTTTTCCATCGTATAAGGGACCATGTCTCTTTAGTTCTCAAAAAGAGAATGGAAACACCCATAAGTAGACACATGGGACTGTTCCATGGTTTTGATGATTCTGCTATGCATTTTTTTGCACTTGAACATGTTCCACCCAATCCTCGTGGTGGTGACTATGACAAAGTCCTCTTACAACGCAAAACAAAATGGATCTCAAACCTGGATGCTCTTCAACATCCAGGCTTGAATGATGCCATAAGCTTTAAACCTTTCTTGTAATAGCCACCGCTCCCCCCCTTTTTTTTTTTGCTGGTTTATTATTTTCAAAACATCTGTATGATGTGTGGTAATGGTGTTGGCTCTAGCAGATTTTGGAGCCTACACCACTACCATATTGTTTTTTCACTTATGGCGAATGTTTGCCAACTTCAATTGGTTTACATTCTCATTTTGTATGTGAGGTTCTAAATGATGTGGTCATTTTTTGTCGCACCAAAACCAATTCTACTTGAAAATAGTTTCAGGTTATGAACATGAAATTTGGCTTGTATCCCAACAATCCTGCGGTCCGGTTTTCGTTGTCTTTTTTTGATGTTCTCAATCCAACCATATATATTTTCTAGAATCATATTCATTTGTATTGAATATCATTCCAGCTGTGAAGATTCAGAGTTTCCTTTCTGGGTCTGTATGGACGCCAGGGGCAGGCATTTCTTTTTCTTTAATCATTGGTCTATTTTATGTCAGCCCTGAAGGGGTTACCCTTTTTGGCATCTGTTACGCTATGCTGTCTTCTATACCATCAGACAGACACCATTTTTATGTTTCCTTTAATCCCCTGGGTATCACGCTTTCCAACTGTGTCTTCCCTGTCATGTCTTGCACATGATAAGGGATCCGGGGATTTCTCAAAATGGCCGTTCCAGCTTCTTCCGGCCCCAATCAATTAAGCATTAGCGTCCAGCTGCCGGGTACCGCCCCGACATTATGCGTCCGCCGCACGGCAATGACATCAGACGTTTGCCGCGCTGGGATGAGTATAAATTGGCGGTACTTCGCCATATTATTCTGTCATTCCCCTGGCGTTGGGGACTGTGAGATTGCTTGGAAATCGTTTGGTTCTTGTCATGATTGCCGCGAATGCAGCGGCTTCTATGAAGTACTAAACTACTCTTTAAAGGTATGTGTTTTATATACTCATTTGGGCTGCAGGATGGATATGTACTTCAGTCTTTTTCTGACACTATGATATCCATTTATTTTTTATGCACAGGATCTTTTTACAAATCTGTATGAATTGTTGCGGTTTTCAACAGTAAGATCCAGTACTGCTACCTATACTTTACTAAAATTAATGATTCGATTAATCAGGTATTTTTATATTTTTTATATTTCAATATAAACTTATTATTATATTTTTTGTGAATTTAACCAATGTTGAATTCTCTAATATATAATTTTTACTCATCTGCAGGTCCCAATTTAGGAATTACTCTGTATCATTTCCAGCAGGATCATTATCAACACTGATTTTGTTACCTCTCCACAAACAACGTTTGGGAGGATGCGTTCATTTTTCATTAGCTGGGGTACTTCTGTGCTCATTCCCTTTTCCGCAGGTGGAGCTACAGGGCAATCCGAGATTTCGATCTTGAATTGCTAGAATACCTCCTTCATCTTTAACATTTAATTGGTAGGTGCTATGTTTTGACCACATCGTTTATTGCTACTTTAATATACTATGTAACAACTTTTATTAGATTCATGTTTTCCTGATTCTATATTAGTTTAAATAATAAAAAATATTGAACGTGTATACTATTAAATACTTTGATAATGTGACAAATATTGCAATCAAAATTTGCAGTTTTTTGTTAACCTATTTTTGTGGATATTCCAATAGATGTGTTGTATAATACAGTTTATGGATGTTCCTTTGTTCATTTTTTGTATTTCATTTTTAGTGTACTATTAGACCGTGGATCACTCCTGAAGAAGCTCCAATTTTGAGCGAAACATGTCGAGTTCAATGGTTGTTGTATATGTACCTAGCTCTAAATGTTGTATATGTTGAACTTTTAGGAAAATTTCATTTTCCTTTTTTATGATTATTAATAAATATTGTTTATTTTTATATAAATCTACTGTCATTGGATTCCTTTTGGTTTTTCAATACTAAATCCTATTTCTGACACTGTTAAAAATCCCGAGGTATGTGACCTCAAGCCCATCTCTTCAAATTAACAAAACACTGGGATTGGGTGTCGATCTTTATTTGCTCACTCCTATTCTTTCAAAAATCTGATCGTTAAAGTCCACTCCCCCCATAAACAAATTATAATCGTAGACACAAGCTGGTTTCTGGATTGTGCCGTTTCTTTTGGGGACTTCCACGTAGGTGTCGTTGTGGATTGATGTGAGCATGTGGACGTTTCGTTTGTCCCTCCACCTGACAGCCAATATCTCCTGGTTCCTCAATGATGCCGTCTCCCCTCGTCGTAGCTTTTCATTGGCGAGTTTTTGTGGGAAGCCTTTTCTATTGGCTCTTATTGTGCCACATGCTGGGGTGTCCCTCTGGTAAAGATTGCGGAACAGGGGCAAGCTAGTATAAAAATTATCCACATAAAGGTGGTATCCCTTTCCAAGGAGTGGATAGATAAGCTCCCAGACCACTTTTCCGCTGACTCCGATGTACTCTGGGCATTCAGGGGGATGCAGTTGGGAGTCCTTCCCTTCGTACACCAGAAAGGCGTAGATGTACCCCGTGGCTCGGTCACAAAGTTTGTACATTTTAACCCCATATCGGGCCCTTTTGCTGGGGATAAACTGTTTAATGCTCAGCCTGCCTGAGAATTTTATGAGGGACTCATCAACGGAGATATTCTGTTCAGGGATATATAACTGAAAATTTTTCAGAGAAAAAATTTAGGAGTGGCCGAATTTTATATAGTTTGTCAAAAGCTGGGTCATTTCGGGGAGGGCACTGGGTGTTGTCATTATAGTGGAGGAACCGCATAATCATTAGGTATCGGGATCTTGGCATAAGGGATGAGAAGAGTGGCATGTGGTGGATGGGTTTGGTAGACCAGTAGGAGTACAATTGTTTTTTTTTTGAGAGTCCCATACTAAAAGTTAGGCCTAGGAAAATTTTGAATTCCTCTACGGTAAGTTCTCTCCACTCAAAGGGACGGGCGTAACTAGACCCAGGGTTGCTTGCTATGTACTGCTGTGCGTAGAGGTTGCACTGGGCCACAATGGAGGATAGTAAGTCTTCAGTGAATACTAAATTGAAAAAATCGAGCATGGAAAAATCATCGGTGTTCACCTGGACACCTGGCTGGGCGGTGAAAGGGGGAATATTTGCTGCTCCGGAATTAGGGGGAAGCCACAGGGGGTTTTGAAGGCCATAGGGAAGGCTGGCATGGCCCCTATCCCTTTGGGGCTGAGATGACACCCTACTGGTGCCTGGCCTTTGTTGCAGTGGCACTGCGCTTGGGGTGGACGGCACTGCGCTTGGGGTGGACGGCACTGCGCTTGGGGTGGACGGCACTGCGCTTGGGGTGGATGGCACTGCGCTTGGGGTGGATGGCACTGCGCTTGGGGTGGATGGCACTGCGCTTGGGGTGGACGGCACTGCGCTTGGGGTGGACGGCACTGCGCTTGGGGTGGACGGCACTGCGCTTGGGGTGGACGGCACTGCGCTTGAGGTGGACGGCACTGCGCTTGAGGTGGACGGCACTGTGTTGCTGGTAGTAGGCCGCTTCTCCACGCCAGAACCCCTTGTTTTCACGGGCACACATTCCTCTTCTGATTCTGTATCAGACCCACTGTCTGTAACGGGTTCATAGGCCGAATCCGAATCAGACTGAGACTCCTCGCTGCTCTCATCGGTCATGATTAGACGCTGGTAGGCCTCCTCACAAGTAAATAATTTTTTTGCCATGTTGGTGGCTGGTGAGGCTGCACTGCAGAGCACTGTGGTGGCACTGGTCGGCACAAGCGGCACTGATGTGGCACAGGTAGCACTGGTGTGCACTGTAGTGGCACTGGTGTGGCTCTGGTTGCACTGGTGTGGCTCTGGTTGCACTGGTGTGGCTCTGGTTGCACTGGTGTGGCTCTGGTTGCACTGGTGTGGCTCTGGTGGGGACAGGCGGCACTGGTGGGGACAGGCGGCACTGATGTGGCACAGGTGGCGCTGGTGGCACTGGTGGGCACAGGCGGCACTGGTGGGCACAGGTGTGGCTCTGGTGTGCACAGGTGTGGCTCTGGTGTGCACAGGTGTGGCTCTGGTGTGCACAGGTGTGGCTCTGGTGGGCACTGGTGGGCACAGGCGGCACTGGTGGCACTGGTGGGCACAGGCAGCACTGGTGGGCACAGGCGGCACTGATGTGGCACTGCAGTGGCGCAGATGAGCACTGATGGGCACTGATGTGGCACTGGTGTGGCACTGATGTGGCACTGGTGTGGCTCTGGTGACACTGATGTGGCTCTGGTGGCACTGGTGTGGCACTGGTGTGGCACAGGTGGCAGATGTGGCACAGATGGCACTTTTTTGCACTTTTGGGGCACTGTTGGGCACTGCTGGGCACAGCTAAAAGTAGTAAAAACTCACTGTGTGGCACAGGGTTGCACTGATGCCTCTCCTCTCCTCTCACGCTGCATCGGTGTGAGGTGAGGAGAGAGAGGAACTGCTGCTGACCCTGGTTTGTTTACATTGTGATCGCGCCGTCATTGGATGGCGCGATCACGTGGTATAAGGCCGCTGTCATTGGCCATTCACCCCGATCTGTGTTGCTACGGGTCCGGTGGACCCGGCGAGCACAGTCGTTTGCGTGTGCGTGCCCGCGGGCGCGCGCAGGAACGATTCTAAGGGAGGACGTTATATAACGTCCTCCCAGAGTTAAGCAACCACCTTGCCGCCAGTATTCGGCGGCAGGTGGTTGTTAAGTGGTTAAGTAACGATCCTCGGGAAGAGGTAGTATGAATGGGGGTCTGATGACACTAGGGGCATTACACTAAGGTGACCAGATATCCCCAGTTTCTGGAAACAGTCCCTGGATTGATAACACTGTCCCTGGACCACGTCTGTCCCCGGTTTTGTCCCCGGATTGGATTTGAACAGGGGCTGGGGCAATTTCAAAGACAGTCAGTGTAGAATAATAAAAAAATTCTGAATTACACCCCCCCCACTCCGCCTCTCCTACTAGCTTGGGGGGGTGTATTTTTTTCATTACCTGTGCCCCTTTCTGATGTTCACGCGCTGGTCAGAGCGGAGGGAATATTTCTTCAGTTTCAGGTGCATGCCCGTTCCGCTCCCACTCGCATGTTGTTCTGCCTTGGCTCAAGTCCCGGCCAGCCACCTGCCTATCTCCTTGCCTTCCCTGGCGGAGTGATCTTCCTCCGTTTCCCACCCAGTAGTAGCCGGGGGCCCGGAGAGTAAGACTTGACAGGCTGTGAGGCGGGCGGCGGTGGCGACGGGCAGAGAGTTGCTGATTGCCACCATTACTAGTAAAAAAAAAAATATGTCCCCGGATTTCATTTTAAAAATCTGGTCACCTTACATTACACAATACATTAATAGAGGTGTTGGAGGCTGATTCTTTTCTGCATAGAATCCCTACAGTGATGGTAATAAAAGTGTGGAAAGTAATTAAGATATTAATGGGATATGAGGGGGTAACAGATGATACCCCACTCTGGAACAACAGGAACCTACAGGAGTTGGCTATAGAAAAATGCAGAGAATGGGAAATAAGGGGGATAAATAGATAAATAGATTTATTGGTGGTGGTGCCACAACACTGTAAGCCCCCACAGTTACTCTTGGTGGGCGTAGGAACAGGCCCTGCTGTGAAATATTAGATCTAGAACTGTAATTACATGCCCCTGTTAAACAGGGGCAGAAAAATTGGGCATTTATTGGTGGTGGTGGTGCCACAACACTGTAAGCCCTCACCGTTACTCTTGGTGGGCGCAAGAACAGGCCCTGCTGGGAAATATTAGATCAAAAATTGTAATTACATGCCCCTGTTGAACAGGGGCAGAAAAATTGGGACTTAGGCAGTGGTGGTGGTGCCCTAAACCAAAAATATTGTTGGAAACTAACATCATCAGGATTGAGGAGGAATAGGAAAGTCACTCAGCATAGGCAGTCTTCAAGGGATCCCACATTCATAAAAAATTCAATCAGTTAAAGCATCGGGTGCTTGATAGCTGCTGATCCAAGACTGATTCATTTTTATGAATGTGAGCCTATAAACGGAGTATGTGGACAGGCGCACTCTATGATCCATTACAAACCCCCCAGCAGCACTGAATGTGCGTTCAGAAAGAACGCTGGATGCAGGACAGGCTAGTAGCTTAATTGCACTTTGAGCAAGTTCTGGCCAGTGGTCCATCCTCAAGACCCAGTAACCCAGTGGATGCTATGTTGGAAAGGTCTCCAAGTCTGCCCTTGCCCCTAGATATTCCTGCACCATGTAATGCAGATGCTGGCGATGGTTGCTTGAACCAATCAAACCTTGGGGGCTGAAAAATTGTCTAAAGGCATCGGTCAGCCGGCCACCTTCTCCACTGCTCTTCCGCTGACTGAACGAAGCCTCAACACGTTGTCCAGCACCAGGACCAGGAAATTGTAACCTCCCAGGGTCTGGAAGTGCATTGCACAAACCTTTCTTCAAGGCCTCCTGAAGATGTTTCATCCTCTGCTAACTCTGCGAAGGCAGGATGAGTTTTGCAACCTTACCCTTGTAATGTGGATCAAGAAGGGTTGCCAGCCAGTAATGATCCCTCTCCTTGATACAACGAATCCTAGGGTCATTTCGCAGGCTTTGCAGAATCATTCGAAGCCATGCAGCATAAGTTTGCAGAGGCATTCGATTCTGAGTCCTCTGGGTCACTAGGGATCACATGATCCGTAACAACCTCCTCCCATCCACGTACAACTCCTTGGGTTTCTGGGGACTGATAACCATCCCTTGAAGACTGCTGCTGAGTGTTATCCTCCATGTCCATGCTGACACAATCCTCTTCCTCCTCCTCTTCTTCCTGTGCATTTGGCAGGCTCGCAGGGATACTATCTGGATAAAGGGGGCCTTGAGAGGTAAGGAAGTCCTCCTCTTCCTCCCGCTGTTCTGCCTCAAGTGCCCTGTCCATTATTTCACAAAGCGTGTGCTCCAACAGCAAGACAAGAGGGACAGTATCACTGATCCATGCATTGTCGCTGCTCACCATCCTCATGGCCTCCTCAAATGGTGACAGGACAGTGCATGCATCCTTGATCAGTAGCCACTGGTGTGGCAAAAAGAAGCTAAGCTCCCCTGACCCTGTGCTGGTGCCATACTCACACAGGTACTCATTGATGGCCCTCTGCTGCATGTGCAGCCGCTGCAGCGTTGCCAACATTAAGTTCCACCTGGTGGGCATGTCACAAATGAGGCGTTTGGTGGGCAGGTTGCATTCCCTTTGAATGTCTGCCAGCCGAGCACTGGCATTGTATGACCGGCGGAAATGACCACAGACTTTTCTGGCCTGCCTTTGGAGATCCTGTAAGCCTGGGTACCTGCTGAAGAACTGCTACACCATCAAATTCAGGACATGTGCCAAACATGGAACATGGGTCAAGTGTCCCTGTCGGAGGGCAGAGAGAAGGTTGGTGCCATTGTCGCATAGAACCATTCCTGGCTGAAGCTGTTGTGGTGTCAACCACCTCTGAGCCTGGTTCTGCAGAGCTGACAGGATCTCTGCCCCAGTGTGGCTCCTGTCCCCTAAGCAGACCAACTCAAGCACTGCATGGCATCTTTTTGCGTATCCCCTTGAACACTTACGGAGCACCGCTGGTTCAGAGGACAAATCTGCAGAAGAGGCCATAGAGAAGAAGAAGAGGAGGGGGTGGAGGGGAGAGCTGTGGATGAATCACCACTAGCATTTTGGAAGCGTGGTGATGGAACAAGCTCCAACGATACTGAACCCTGTCCTGCATCCTTCCCAGCTGCCAGCAGAGTTACCCAGTGCACTGTGAAGGAAAGGTAACATCCCTGCCCATGCCTGCTAGACCATGAGTCAGCGGTAATATGCACCTTATTGCTGACCGCCCTGTCCAAGGAGGCCAAAACATTGCCTTCCACATGCCGGTAAAGAGCCGGAATGGCCTTCCTTGAAAAGAAATGGCGTTTTGGAACCTGCCACTGAGGTTCAGCACATTTCACAAATTCACAAAAGGGGGCAGAGTCTACCAGCAGAAAAGGCAGTGGTTGCAGTTCTAGCATTTCTAGCAGTTCTAGGCCAAGCTAGCATTCAGACGCTGAGCATGTGGATGGCTGGGACCAAATTTCTTTTTACGGTTTAGCAACTGGGTTAGGGAAATTTGCCTGCTAAAATCAGATGGTGGTGTACTGCTAGCAGATTGGCTGCAAGTACTTGGGACACCTATTGCTATACCTTCATTCCTCTCAGTGCAGGTTTTTTAGAGGACTGGAGGTATAGTGGGGTTGGAGATTCCAGATGAGGAGCAAGGAAGGAGAAGTCTGCCTTTTTCTTTGATGTGGGTCTTTCAAGTGTTGTTGCCAACGGACTGCATGGGAGGTCGTCATATGTCTGGTCAAGCATGTGGTGCCCAAGCGGCTGCTGTTCTGGCCACGCTTGATCCGCTTCAGACATAGGTTGCAAACCGCAACGGTGCAATCTGCTGCACACGTGTTGAAAAAGGCCCACACCAAGGAACTTTTCAAAGTCAGTGGGGAGTCAGCAGCGCCCTGCACCTTCGAAGCTCTGTGGTGTGATGCAATAGAGTGGCTGCCCTTAAGCTGCCCCCTAGAGGACATCCTGCCTCATTGGAGTTGTGCCTCTTCCTTCTCCTTTCTTCTATCAGGCACAGAAGTAGAGTCAGTGACCTCATCATCCCCTCCCTCCTCGTCACTGGAGCAAACTTGGCAGTATGCTGCAGCTGGGGGAACATGACTGCCAATTTCTTGTCCTTCTTGGGTACCCCCTCTCTCTAGGCTCACGTTACTCCCTTCCTCAACCTGGGAACCAACATCGGAGCCTTCAAATCGCTGTGCATCCTCTAGCAGCATGTATCCGACACTGTGGTGGAATAGTTTGTGGGACTCCTCCGTGCATGATGGTGGGGCTACAGAAGGAGTGACTTTGGAAAAGGAGCCGGTGGAATAGGCCACTTTGGCATCTGCATTGGAAGGCAAACTACTCTGAGCCTGGGTGACAGAGGATGAGGAGGATATGGACGGCTTTGTTATCTACTCCACCAACTCTTCTGCATGTTCTGGCTCAATAACACGGCCAGCAGCAAAAAAAAGGACAAGCGTGCCTCACAGCCACCTGCAGAGGATGCACCATGTCCATGACCAGCACTGTTGACTGTAGGCACAGAGCCTGCTTGCTCTCTTTTAGTGGCCTGTGAGCGTCTGCCTCTCCTTGGTGGCTTTCCGGACATGTGTATTTTGTTTTGCAACACCACACTACACTGAATTAGATACTGTGTACACCACCAGAAGTGTAGTAGTAACAGTACTACGGCTGCACTGTATTGTGTACTGTGTACACCACCAGAAAAGTAGTAGCAACTGTACTACGGCTGCACTGTATTGTGTACACCACCAGAAGTTTAGTAGCAACTGCACTATGGCTGCACTGTATTGTGTACTGTGTTACACCACCAGATGTGTAGTAGCAACTGCACAATGGCTGCACTGTATTGTGTACACCACCAGAAAAGTAGTAGCAACTGCACTACAGCTGCACTGTATTGTGTACTGTGTACACCACCAGAAGTGTAGTAGCAACTGCACTACATTGTGTACTGGGTACACCACCAGAAAAGTAGTAGCAACTGCACCACGGCTGCTCTGTACCAGAAGTGTAGTAGAAACAGTACACCACGGAATGCACTGTAGATATAGGCTACACTGGACGCAGAGTATATATAATATATATATATATATATATATATATATATATATATATATATATATATATACACACAGTGGGGATCGAAAGTTTGGGCACCCCAGGTAAAAATGTGTATTAATGTGCTTAACGAAGCCAAGGAAAGATGGAAAAATCTCCAAATGGCATCAAATTACAGATTAGACATTCTTATAATATGTCAAAAAAAGTTAGATTTTATTTCCATCATTTACACTTTCAAAATTACAGAAAACAAAAAAATTGGTGTCTGCAAAAGTTTGGGCACCCTGCAGAGTTAATATCTTGTACTGCCCCCTTTGGCAAGTATCACAGCTTGTAAACGCTTTTTGTAGCCAGCCAAGAGTCTTTCAATTCTTGTTTGAGATATCTTTGCCCATTCTTCCTTACAAAAGTCTTCCAGTTCTTTGAGATTTCTGGGCTTTCTGTCACACACTGCTCTTTTAACCACTTAACGACCGCCCACTGTATATATACGTCAGCAGAATGGCACCGACAGGCAAAGTCACGTACCGGTACGTGGCTGCCTTTGTATAGTTGGGGGGTCCCATCGGGCCCCCCTTCTATACAGTGAGCGGTCATTAGTTGTTCGGGAGCGATCCGGGATGAGGGGACGGCCGTTCGATTCCGGCCACCCCCTCGCGATCGCTCCCGGCAAATGAGAAAGCTTCTTCTGCTGTGTAATGTTTACACAGGCAGAGGAAGTGATGTCATCTCTCATGCAGCGCTCACATATACCGAGCGCCGTACAAGAGAAGACACACAGGTTATTGCACAAACAGCACACTGACACCAGGACACATAGGAACATAAATCGACACCCCCAGATCACCCCCCAGTCCCCAGTCACAGTGTCACTGATTGCAGTAACCATTTATTTACTGATCACTGCAATCAGTGACATTTGTGACTGTAAAAGTGTCACTACAGTTTAGTTTTAGGTCCAGTGTAGCCCCCTAACCCCCCCTAATAAAGGTTTAACCCCCTAATCGCCCCCCAGATAACCCTTTCACCCCCTAGCACCACTGTCGCTAAGCGATCGTTTTTCTGATCTCTGTTTTATTGTCGGTGATGCCGATCGGTAGCCAGTTATTTTTTTTAGGTTCGCCGCAGGTTTTTATAGCGTCAGGTACCCCCATATATTACTGTAGCGGGGTCTCTAAATTTATGTGGGACACCCAGGTGTGTAAGTATAGGGATAGTGGACCACTTGTGTTCGTGGAGGATTGGATGGTGTAATAATCTCCTTGGCCTCTGGGTGGCGGGGTACCTGGAGGCTCAAGGTAGATTTGCCATTACAGTGCTAGCCTTTTTGTCCCTTTCCGGAGATGGTACGGCAAAGGGCGGGGAACCTGCCGTGGTGTCGATGGGAGGAGATAAAAGGGGGAGACGCCCTAACCACGAGGTCTTCTTCTGGAGGAAATTCTTCACGCGCCCAGGCACCTTAGGCCTGGGTGCGGGCGGTTCCGGATTCCGGCCCAGGTACCCTAGGCCTGACCGGAATGGAGTTGGAGTCCATCCCAGGCACCTTCAGCCTGGGGTGAGGTACTAAACTAGGAGGCCTGGGGTCCAGTGACTTCGACTGGATCCCGCGAGGGTGGAGACGTCCGAGGGTCCCTGAGGTGGACGGGGCCCATGTCTGAGGTGAGGAGGCCGGGGAGGTTACCTATTCAGGGAGTCTGGAGCAGCATCAACCCAGTGACGGATGGGCCTCTGGTAACTCCCTTGGAGGGACATCTTCCCCTGATAGGGGCCGCAGCGCAGCGAAGGTACTCCTATCTACGTTCTCTTGAGTCGCTGGTAGAGACTCTCAGATTCTAAGTCCTTTCTAGCTGAATGCTATAGTAACCGCTGGCGAGATCGCAGTGGTTTAGTTGATAACCAGGATAGTGCCTCGACCTACTCACCCCTGTATCAAAACGTTATCAAGTCGCAACCAGATGGCTACTGAAGCACTGTTTATTGTGAGATGTACAATAAAGCAAGAGTTGGACTGTGATCGGTGTGTGGAACTCTGGTTAATGGGAGCAGAGGGAAGTGTTGACACAGCAGGACTGTATTCTAGAACAAAGCACATAGGCCTGAGGAAATATCTGGTGCTGGCCTTCACCTCACCCACAGCTATGGGGAGGACATGGGCCGTAGCGCATCTCACCCTGTCGTGTGACATACCCCTAGACAAAGGAGATCGGGTGAGGCCGCTACACGTGGGGGCTCGTGAGTCCGGGATGATATGTGTTTTAACTTTGGAAGAAAGAATGGCTGTGTCTGGACTTTGCTGCCCGGAGGAGTTCCGAGCAGGTCGGCCATGTGATTGGCCAAAGTGCATCCCTGCTCAAAGTCGTAGAAATGACCCTAGGACGGGAAAGGCCCATGCAGAGGAGCGAGAAGAGGGAGGAGTCCAGCCGTGTGAAGTACTACATGTGGGGGCTTTTATTGCACTGCACCACGAGGCACCCCGTGACTGTACAGTTCGTGGGCGGAGCTTGATGGAAGCCCGCGAAAATGTGCAAGTCATGGGAGGAGTCTGGCCATGTGGCGGAACTCACGTGCAGACTTCGGCGCGTGGTCAGTGCGTGATGGAGCAGCAGATAGTCGGGATGGCCTCAAGCTCCCCGTGGATTCCGGTTCCCTACCCCATGAAGATGACTACGTTCGCTGCTCCCCTTACAGACACAGGGATAAGATTCAGGCCCCGAGGGCAGTTGGCTTTGTACTCATGCAGAGACACGGAGGCCCTCGGTGTGATCTGTCCCGGGTGCTCGGGACTGGTGGTCCACCTGAAGCCATTCGGGCGTTGCGAGGCATGCAAAGAGTTCTTGTTCGAGGTGGAGCCATCCACAGTAAGGCCCCGGGCCCTTCGCCTCAACAGCCTCACAGGTACCGCTACTCTAGAAGGAGAGATCCAGGCCTTTGCGGAGGTTCCCATACGCACTGACCAGGGCGATGTGACTGCCCAATCAGAGACTGAGAGAGAAAAATCAGAGGATGCTGCTTCGGTCACCGCAGATTCTCTGCTTCCACCTCCGGAGAGGAAAGTTGGTCTGGTGCAGGCCTCCTGTGGTCGTGGTTGAGCTTCACCCCGTCGCTTGCCTGGCCTGGATGGATCCGGTTGGAAGAGTCCTGGACATCCCAGTTCTACAAAAGGTCAAGGTGAGCCAGGGGCTGGGACTGTGGTGGTGGTTGGAGGTGTCGGGGGTCCACAGTCGGTGGAGCCCGCAAGGGAGGGTAGTACCATGTCTACCAGAGACTACCTTCCCGCTGAGATGTATGACACTTCCGACCTAGAGTCGCTGTCAGATCAGATTGTGGTGATGATGGGGAGATTGATGAACTGTTTCATCGGAAGGGCTGGGACAAACGCCCATTGCCTGTGTTACGTGTACCGCAGGATTCCCCTATGTTGATAGGAGATAGCACGCCCTGGGTACAAGCCCCGGAGTCTACGAGGAAGTCTAGTCCTCAAAGTGCCTTCCCACAATCTACAACATCGCCCGTCTTGGTGGCGGGGATGCAGCGAGCCTCACTACGAGCACCGAGAGAAAAGCCATCAGGGGTAGTGAAAATACCTCGGCACCTGGAGGCAATCGTTCAACCCGGAGAAGGTGAGCGGGAAGCCATGCCTTTTTTGGCCAGATTGCAATGACTTTTCTCACAGAGAGTCGCCCGTGAGTATGGGTGGGAATATCCCTACTTGCCTCGGGACTTACTTTTCGAAGTTGAGGTCATACGCCAGAGATGGTATGACGAATTTGTTTGGGAAAAGCTCAAAGTACCCCATGCACGAAGATATTTGTCCTGTTCGCCATCCGTGTCGAAAAAGTTTCGGGACTGCAGAGCAGACTGGATGTGGGGTCGCCATATTCATGCAGATAAGGTGCGCATCTGCAGGAAAGATGGAGATGATGCTGACTATTCAATTGAGGTTTTTCGATAAACATCTGAAGCCCTTGTTCTTGCCTGACCCGAAGTTTTACTTGTGAGAAGAGACTTATTCCTTTTCTACAATCTTCTAGAAGTGTTCCTGCCGGAGCATCCGAACTGTGCCCTAGTTTTTTATTTGGGCTTTTGTTTTCTACTCTGTGGAGGAATGAGAGCATTTTTTTGTTCTCTCTTCCTCACAGTTCAAAGACAGACTTTGGGGGTAGAATTAGTGTAGGGACGCAGGAAGAATGAAGATTGCACCAAGTGTCATTACCGCGGCACTGTCACCAGGTGGCAGTGTTGTGCAACGGCTGCTTGCTTTTTTTTTACACGCGCATCACTTTACTCATTGGAGCGAATGGGTCTATTGGTTGATGGACCCATTCATTCCAAATTAACACAAAAATGTCAGGATGTGGCTTTCTTGTGTGTGGTTTTTTTTTCTCTTCCCTCTGCAGGAGATCCGTCCGTCAAGACTATTGAGTATGGGGTGGTTCTTAGACAGTGACGGGAGGGATTGTATATGTGTACATGATAGATGTTTTAAGGAAAAGTTTTATTGTTTTATATTCCCTTTCCCTTTGAGCAGGTCTTGGTATGGTAGAGGTTCAAAATTTTAGGGATAGCCTCTGGGGCTAAGCTTGTGTCCTCACTCTATGGGAGACATGGGTTCGCACCAGACGCTGGGGACCAGCGTCAAATCACAGGGGGAGTATGTAGCGGGGTCTCTAAATTTATGTGGGACACCCAGGTGTGTAAGTATAGGGATAGTGGACCACTTGTGTTCGTGGAGGATTGGATGGTGTAATAATCTCCTTGGCCTCTGGGTGGCGGGGTACCTGGAGGCTCAAGGTAGATTTGCCATTACAGTGCTAGCCTTTTTGTCCCTTTCCAGGGATGGTACGGCGAGGGCGGGGAACCTGCCGTGGTGTCGATGGGAGGAGATAAAAGGGGGAGACGCCCTAACCACGAGGTCTTCTGGAGGAAGTTCTTCACGCGCCCAGGCACCTTAGGCCTGGGTGCGGGCGGTTCCGGATTCCGGCCCAGGCGCCCTAGGCCTGATCGGAATGGAGTTGGAGTCCATCCCAGGCACCTTCAGCCTGGAGTGAGGTACTAAACTAGGAGGCCTGGGGTCCAGTGACTTCGACTGAATCCCACGAGGGTGGAGACGTCCGAGGGTCCCTGAGGTGAGGAGGCCGGGGAGGTTACCCATTCGGAGAGTCTGGAGAAGCATCAACCCAGTGACGAATGGGCCTCTGGTAACTCCCTTGGAGGGACATCTTCCACTGATAGGGGCCGCAGCGCAGCGAAGGTACTCCTATCTAAGTTCTCTTGAGTCGCTGGTAGAGACTCTCAGATTCTAAGTCCTTTCTAGCTGAATGCTATAGTAACCGCTGGTGAGATCGCAGTGGTTTCGTTGATAACCAGGATAGTGCCTCGACCTGCTCACCCCCGTATCAAAACGTTATCAAGTCGCAACCAGATGGCTACTGAAGCACTGTTTATTGTGAGATGTACAGTGCCTTGCGAAAGTATTCGGCCCCCTTGAACTTTTCATCCTTTTGCCACATTTCAGGCTTCAAACATAAAGATATACATTTTTAATTTTTTGTGAAGAATCACCAACAAGTGGGACACAATTGTGAAGTGGAACGAAATCTATTGGATTTTTGAAACTTTTTTAACTAAGAGAAAAATGAAAAGTGGGGCGTGCAAAATTATTCGGCCCCCTTGCGTTAATACTTTGTAGAGCCACCTTTTGCTGCGATTACAGCTGCAAGTCGCTTGGGGTATGTCTCTATCAGTTTTGCACATCGAGAGACGGAAATTCTTGCCCATTCTTCCTTGCAAAACAGCTCAAGCTCAGTGAGGTTGGATGGAGAGCGTTTGTGAACAGCAGTTTTCAGCTCTTTCCACCGATTCTCGATTGGATTCAGGTCTGGACTTTGACTTGGCCATTCTAACACCTGGATACGTTTATTTGTGAACCATTCCTTTGTAGATTTTGCTGTATGTTTGGGATCATTGTCTTGTTGGAAGATAAATCTCCGTCCCAGTCTCAGGTCTTTTGCAGACTCCAACAGATTTTCATCCAGAATGGTCCTGTATTTGGCTGCATCCATCTTCCCCTCAATTTTAACCATCTTCCCTGTCCCTGCTGAAGAAAAGCAGGCCCAAACCATGATGCTGCCACCACCATGTTTGACAGTGGGGATGGTGTGTTGAGGGTGATGAGCTGTGTTGCTTTTACGCCAAACATATCGTTTTGCATTGTGGCCAAAAAGTTCGATTTGGTTTCATCGGACCAGAGCACCTTCTTCCACATGTTTGGTGTGTCTCCCAGGTGGCTTGTGGCAAACTTTAGACGAGACTTTTTATGGATATCTTTGAGAAATGGCTTTCTTCTTGCCACTCTTCCATAAAGGCCAGATTTGTGCAGTGTACGACTGATTGTTGTCCTGTGGACAGACTCTCCCACTTCAGCTGTAGTTCTCTGCAGTTCATCCAGAGTGATCATGGGCCTCTTGGCTGCATCTCTGATCAGTCTTCTCCTTGTCTGAGCTGAAAGTTTAGAGGGACAGCCAGGTCTTGGTAGATTTGCAGTGGTCTGATACTCCCATTTCAAAATGATCGCTTGCACAGTGCTCCTTGGGATGTTTAAAGCTTGGGAAATCTTTTTGTATCCAAATCCGGCTTTAAACTTATCCACAGCAGTATTACGGACCTGCCTGGTGTGTTCCTTGGTCTTCATTAGGGATGAGCTTCGTGTTCGAGTCGAACATACGTTCGACTCGAACATCGGCTGTTCGATCGTTCGACGAAGATCGAACGATTTGGGCCGTTCGCGCCAAATTCGAGTGACGCGAACGGCCCACAATGCACTACGCCATCGCAGTGTCATCCAGGCGCTGTGATTGGCCAAGCATGCACTGTGACCCCGCATGCTTGGCCAATCACAGCGCCGGCAGCGAGGAGAGCAATGATTGGCCACAGGCAGGATGCCTGTGGCCAATTATTGCTGAGGGTGTTTAGTACACGCCCCACACTATAAAAGGCCGCCAGCACGGCGGCCTAGTGTAGTGTGTTCCGGAGCAGGGAAAGACAAGCATAGGCAGGGACAGTGACATTTCTTTCTTTCTTGCTTAACCTGGATTCCTTTAGTTTAGGGAAAGAGAAGGATAGGTAGGGAGAGTGTCAGTGTGTTTTACTGTGCGAGTCCTTGTTTCTAGGGACAAAGAAGGAAAGTGAGGGGAATTCTCCTTGTGCTATAGTGTGCTTTAAAAAAACATTTTTTCTAGGGACAGAAAACTCTAGGTAGGGAGAGTGTCAGTTTCTTTCACTGTGCCAGTCCTTGTTTCTAGGGACAAAGAAGGAAAGTGAGGGGAATTCTCCTTGTGCTATAGTGTGCTTTAAAAAAACATTTTTTCTAGGGACAGAAAACTCTAGGTAGGGAGAGTGTCAGTTTCTTTCACTGTGCCAGTCCTTGTTTCTAGGGACAAAGAAGGAAAGTGAGGGGAATTCTCCTTGTGCTATAGTGTGCTTTAAAAAAACATTTTTTCTAGGGACAGAAAACTCTAGGTAGGGAGAGTGTCAGTTTCTTTCACTGTGCCAGTCCTTGTTTCTAGGGACAAAGAAGGAAAGTGAGGGGAATTCTCCTTGTGCTATAGTGTGCTTTAAAAAAACATTTTTTCTAGGGACAGAAAACTCTAGGTAGGGAGAGTGTCAGTTTCTTTCACTGTGCCAGTCCTTGTTTCTAGGGACAAAGAAGGAAAGTGAGGGGAATTCTCCTTGTGCTATAGTGTGCTTTAAAAAAACATTTTTTCTAGGGACAGAAAACTCTAGGTAGGGAGAGTGTCAGTTTCTTTCACTGTGCCAGTCCTTGTTTCTAGGGACAAAGAAGGAAAGTGAGGGGAATTCTCCTTGTGCTATAGTGTGCTTTAAAAAAACATTTTTTCTAGGGACAGAAAACTCTAGGTAGGGAGAGTGTCAGTTTCTTTCACTGTGCCAGTCCTTGTTTCTAGGGACAAAGAAGGAAAGTGAGGGGAATTCTCCTTGTGCTATAGTGTGCTTTAAAAAAACATTTTTTCTAGGGACAGAAAACTCTAGGTAGGGAGAGTGTCAGTTTCTTTCACTGTGCCAGTCCTTGTTTCTAGGGACAAAGAAGGAAAGTGAGGGGAATTCTCCTTGTGCTATAGTGTGCTAAAGCATTCCTCATCAACCATCTTTGAAATCCTTGTTTTTTGGACAGTCAGGGAAATTGTCGTTGTGCTATTCTGTGCAAAAGCAATAATCCTCAACCATATTTAGAAATCCTTAAGTAAAGGGACAGAGAAGGACACCTGAAGGTAGCCCTTATTGCTTTTTTCCCATCTCCCTGCAGGCCATCTATTAGAATGTCTGGAAGGCAAACAAGGAGAGGCAGACAGTCAGGAGGCAATAAAAGAGGGCAAGCAGGCTCTGTGTCTGGGGGCAACAGTGCTGGTCATGGACGCGGTGCATTGTCATCAGCACATGGCCATGGGACACGCTTGTCCTTCTTTTCGGCAGCTGGACATGTTGAGCCACATCATGCCCGAGACTTGGTAGAGTGGATGACCAAGCCCTCCTCCTCCTCCTCATCCTCTCTCACCCAGGCTCAGGGTACTGGCAAAGCAGCTGCCAAAGCGTCCTCTTCCCTGGTATCAATGTCAGACTCATCATCAGTCACTCCTTCCCTAGACCCACCATGTCCTCCTCCTGAGGAGTCCCCCGAACTGTTTGAGCACAGTGTTGGGTACATGCTCCAGGAGGATGCCCAGCGTTTCGAAGGGTCTGATGATGAAACCCAGCTACAGGAAGGCAGTAGCGTGAGAGCAGACAGAGGGGATGCTCAAGAAGGACACCAATCTGGCAGTCATGTTCCAGCAGCTGCAGCATACTGCCAGATTGGCTCCAGTGATGAGGAGGGAGGGGATGATGAGGTCACTGACTCCACGTGGGTGCCTAATAGGAGAGAGGAGGAGGATGAGGAGGAGGCACATCTCCAACGAGGCAGGATGCCCTTTGGTGGCCAGCGTAAGGGCAGTACACCGACGGAATCACACCGCAGAGCTCCGCCTGTGCAGGGCGCAGCCTCTGCCCATCATTCAAAAAGTTCCTTGGTGTGGGCCTTTTTTGAGGCTAGTGCATCAGATCGCACAGCTGCTGTTTGCAACATATGTCTCAAGCGTATATCGCGTGGCCAAAACATCAGCCGCTTGGGTACCACATGCCTGACCAGACATATGTTGACCTGCCATGCAGCTCGTTGGCAAGCCTACCTCAAAGACCCACACCAAAGAACAAAGCGGACCTCTCCTTGCACCGCATCAGCTGGGATCTCCAACCCCACTATAACTTCAGTCCTCTCTGAAACATGCACTGAGAGGAATGAAGGTGTAGAATTAGGTGTGTCACAGCCAAGTACTTGCGGCCACTCTGCTAGCAGTACACCGACGTCCGATTCTAGCAGGCAAATTTCCCTGCCCCAGCTGCTGGACCGTCGAAAGAAGTTCACTCCCAGCCATCCACATGCCCAGCGGTTGAATGCTAGCTTGGCTAAATTGCTAGCGCTTCAACTGCTGCCTTTTCAGTTGGTAGACTCGGCCCCCTTCCGTGAGTTTGTGCAATGTGCGGTTCCTCAGTGGCAGGTTCCCAAACGCCACTTTTTCTCACGGAAGGCTATTCCGGCTCTCTACCGGCAAGTGGAAGGCAATGTCTTGGCCTCGCTGGACAGGGCGGTCAGCGGTAAGGTGCATATTACCGCTGACTCATGGTCCAGCAGGCATGGACAGGGACGTTACCTTTCTTTCACGGCCCATTGGGTCACTCTTTTGGCAGCTGGGAAGGATGCAGGACAAGGTGCAGTAGTGTTGGAGGTTGTTCCACCGCCACGCCTCCAAAATGCTACTACTGGTTGTGACACACCTCTCTCCTCCACCCCCTCCTCTTCTTCTTCCTCCATGGCCTCTTCCTGTGGTTTGTCCTATGAACCAGCGGTGCTCCGTAGCCGTTCACGGGGCTACGCAAGTACGCAGGCAAAAAGATGCCATGCCGTGCTTGCGCTGGTGTGTTTGGGGGACAGAAGCCACACTGGGGCAGAGGTCCTGTCTGCTCTGCAGGGCCAGGCCGAGAGGTGGTTGACGCCACGCCAGCTTAAGCCAGGAATGGTGGTTTGCGACAATGGCACCAACCTCCTCTCCGCCCTCCGACAGGGACAACTGACCCATGTGCCCTGTGTGGCTCACGTCCTTAACCTGGTGGTGCAGCGGTTCTTGGGCAGGTACCCGGGCTTACAGGATGTCCTGAGGCAGGCCAGGAAAGTCTGTGTGCATTTCCGCAGATCTTATAATGCCAGTGCTCGCCTGGCTGAGCTGCAAAAGGAGTTGAACCTGCCCAAGAACCGCCTTATATGTGACATGCCCACCAGGTGGAACTCAACGTTGGCCATGCTGCAGCGGCTGCACACGCAGCAGAGGGCCATCAATGAGTACCTGTGCGACTACGGCACCAGGACAGGGTCAGGGGAGCTTGGTTTTTTTTCTCCACGCCAGTGGGGCATGATCAGGGATGCATACACTGTCCTGGCACCATTTGAGGAGGCCACGAGGATGGTGAGCAGTGACAGTGCATGCATCAGTGACACTGTACCTCTTGTCCACCTGTTGGAGCACACGCTGCGTGGAATAATGGACAGGGCACTTGAGGCAGAACAGAGGCAGGAAGAGGAGGACTTCCTTGCCTCTCAAGGCCCCCTTTACCCAGACAGTGTTCCTTCTGTCCCACCCATCGCACAGGAAGAGGAAGAGGAGGAGGAGGAGGAGGAGGAGGAGGAGGAGGAGGAGGATTGTGTGAGCATGGAGGTGGAGGCTGGCACTCAGCATCATCAGCAGCAGTCTTTTAGGGATGATTTACAGTCCCAAGAAACCAGTGGACTTGTACGTGGCTGGGAGGAGGTGGCTGCGGATCATGTCGTCCTTAGTGACCCAGAGGACTCCGGAGCGAATGCCTCAGCAAACCTACGCTGCATGGCCTCCCTGATCCTGCAAAGTCTGCGGAAGGATCCTCGTATTCTTCGGATCAAGGAGAGGGACCATTACTGGCTGGCCACTCTCCTTGATCCACGGTACAAGGGTAAGGTTGCGGACCTTATGTTACCTGCGCAGAGGGAGCAGAGGATGAGACAACTCCGGGAGGCCTTGCAGAAAGGTCTGTGCAACGCGTTCCCAGAGACTGGGAGGTTACAAACTCCTGGTCCTGGACAACGAGTTGCTGAGGCTTCGGCCAGTCAAAGAAGGAGCGGTGGGGAAGGTGGCCGTCTGACCGATGCGTTCAGACAATTCTTTAGTCCGCAGCCCCAAAGTATGATCGGTTCCAGCAACCATCGCCAGCGTCTGATAAACATGGTGCAGGAATATCTAGGGGCAAGGTCAGACTTGGACACCTTCCCCACCGAAAATCCTCTGGCTTACTGGGTCTTGAGGATGGATCACTGGCCAGAGCTTGCACAGTATGCAATTGAGCTACTGGCCTGTCCTGCATCCAGCGTTCTTTCGGAACGCACATTCAGTGCTGCTGGAGGATTTGTCACGGATCACAGGGTGCGCCTGTCCACCGACTCGGTTGATCGACTGACTTTCATCAAGATGAACCAGTCTTGGATCACCACCAGCTACCACACACCTGATGCTGATATAACAGACTAATTGATTTTAACATGTCACATCCCTTCAAGACTGATGCTGATGCTGAGTGCCTGTGCTGTTATGTTGACTGGCTATCCTCCTCCTCCGAGTCCTCAATGATAC
The DNA here is from genome assembly GCA_029206835.1 of Rana muscosa. Lineage (NCBI taxonomy): Eukaryota > Metazoa > Chordata > Amphibia > Anura > Ranidae > Rana > Rana muscosa. The sequence continues at coordinate 339,865,753 of CM055123.1, read as the reverse complement.
GATTGATGATGATAGCTTGGAAGATCATTTTTGTTTATGGGTGCCGCCACCAGTGGCTAAGGCCCAATTTTTCAGCCCCTGTTTTACAGGGGCGTGTAATTACAATTTTTTTAGCAATAATTTGCCATAGGGCTCATTGCTGTGCTCCAAGTACAGTATCTGTGAGGGGTTGGAGTGTTGTGGCACCAGTGCCTAAGGCCCAATTTTTCAGCCCCTGTTTAACAGGGGCGTGTCATTACAATTTTTGAAGCAATACTTTGCAACAGGGCTCATTGCTGTGCTCCAAGTACAGTATCTGTGAGGGGTTGTAGTGTTGTGCCACCAGTGCCTAAGGCCCAATTTTTCAGCCCCTGTTCAACAGGGGCATGCAATTACAATTCTTGATCTAATAATTCACAGCAGGGCCCATTGCTGCACCCACCAAGAGTAACTCTGAGGGCTTACAGTGTTGTGGCAACGCCACCACCACCACCACCACCACGAAAGGCCCAATTTTTCAGCCCCTGTTCAAAAGGGGCATGTAATTACAATTCTTGATCTAATAATTTACAGCAGGGCCCATTCCTGCACCCACCAAGAGTAACTCTGAGGGCTTACAGTGTTGTGGCAACACCACCACCACGAAAGGCCCAATTTTTCAGCCCCTGTTCAACAGGGGCATGCAATTACAATTCTTGATCTAATAATTCACAGCAGGGACCATTGCTGCACCCACCAAGAGTAACTGTCAGGGCTTACAGTGTTGTGGCACCAGCACCACCATCAAAGGCCCAATTTTTACTACCACTGTTCAACAATTATATGTAATTAAAATTCCTGATATAATAGTTGACAGCAGGGCGTTCCAGCACCAACCAAGAGTAACTGTGAGTGCTTACAGTGTTGTGCCAACACCAACAACTAAGGGGCCTATTTCTGCAGAGTATATACGGCAGGTCCCTACTTTCAAACATCCAACTTACAAACGACTCCTACTTGCAAACGCAAGAAGACAACAGGAAGTGAGAGGAAATCTACCACTAGGAAGGAAAATTCTCTCCTGTAAGAATAAATATGGGAGAAAGGTGTCTCCTCTGTACTGATGCTTTATCAGCAATCCTTGTTTCAAGAAAAACACCACATTTCAAAAACAGTTGTCATTGGGACGGAAAGTGAGGTGAAATGTTCTGAACAGGGGCACAGACAGCAAAACAAATGTTACAGGGGTGATAACCCTTACCTATGTTTTCCAAAAAGTTTAAAAATAGATTTTTGGGCTGGAGCTACACTTCAACAATGTACCTGTTCAAAATTACAAACAGATTCTACATAAGAACAAACCTACAGTCCCTGTCTTGTATGCACCACCTGTATACGGCTGTTCAGAGTATATAGGGCCGTTTTTATTTTATGTGCGGGGTTCCCCTTAATATCCATACAAGACCCAAAGGGGCTGGTAATGGGCTGGGGTGGGGGGGGGTCATGGGGTAGCTATGCCATTTTTCTTAAAGATTTTCATCCATATTACCGGGACCAGACATTACATTAAAGCCGCAAGCAGTTTTAAATGGCTTTTTTTTCCTTTAGAAGTGTCATTTTGTGCAGGGACAGTTCTAAACACAGGAAACACGTGGCACTTCACAGGCATACTTTAGACACCCCCCAGGTACGATATTTAAAGGAATATTTGACTTTTTTTTTTTCACTTTATGCATCATTAAAATGACTGCTCCCGAAAAACGACCGTTTTTAAAACTTCTTTTTGCATTGATACATGTCCCCTGGTGCAGAACCCGGGTTCCCAAACCCTTTTTAGGACAATAACATGCATAATAGTTGTTATAATTAGCACTTTAGAATTCGAACGTTCGCATCCATTGTATTTAATAGGGTTCTAATGTTCGTACGAACTTTCGGTCCGTTCGCGGGTTCTGGTGCGAACCGAACCCGGGGGTGTTCGGCTCATCACTAGTCTTCATGATGCTCTCTGCGCTTTCAACAGAACCCTGAGACTATCACAGAGCAGGTGCATTGATTACACACAGGTGGATTCTATTTATCACCATCAGTCATTTAGGACAACATTGGATCATTAAGAGATCCTCGCTGAACTTCTGGAGTGAGTTTGCTGCACTGAAAGTAAAGGGGCCGAATAATTTTGCACGCACCACTTTTCAGTTTTTTATTTGCGAAAAAAGTTTAAAATATCCAATAGATTTCGTTCCACTTCACAATTGTGTCCCACTTGTTGGCGATTCTTCACAAAAAATTAAAATGTTATATCTTTATGTATGAAGCCTGAAATGTGGCAAAAGGATGAAAAGTTCAAGGGGGCCGAATACTTTCGCAAGGCACTGTACAATAAAGCTTGAGTTGGACTGTGATCGGTGTGTGGAACTCTGGTTAATGGGAGCAGAGGGAAGTGTTGACACAGCAGGACTGTATTCTAGAACAAAGCACATAGGCCCGAGGAAATATCTGGTGCTGGCCTTCACCTCACCCACAGCTATGGGGAGGACATGGGCCGTAGCGCATCTCACCCTGTCGTGTGACATACCCCTAGACAAAGGAGATGGGGTGAGGCCGCTACATTACCTAATAAAGGTTTAACCCCCTTGATCGCCCCCCAGATAACCCTTTCACCCCCTAGCACCACTGTCGCTAAGCGATCGTTTTTCTGATCGCTGTTTTATTGTCGGTGATGCCGATCGGTAGCCAGTTATTTTTTTTAGGTTCGCCGCAGGTTTTTATAGCGTCAGGTACCCCCATATATTACCTAATAAAGGTTTAACCCGTTGCTCGCCCCCCCCCCCAGGTAACCCTTTCACCCCCTTTTGCCAGTGTCACTAAGCAATCGTTTTTCTGATCGCTGTATTAGTTATGCTGGTGCCGATAGCCAGTTATTTTTTTTAGGTTCGCCGCAGGTTTTTATAGTGTCAGGTACCCCCATATATTATCTAATAAAGGTTTTAACCCCCTAATTGCCCCTAGTTAACCCTGCGTCACACCCCAGGCAGCGTCAGGTTAGTGCCAGTAACGCCAACACCCACGCGTGAAGCATACACCTCCCTTAGTGGTATAGTATCTGAACAGATCAATATCTGATCTGAACAGATCTATACTAGAGTCCCCAGCAGTTTAGGGTTACCAAAAACGCAGTGTTAGCGGGATCAGCCCAGATACCTGCTAGCACCTGCGTTTTGCCCCTCCGCCCAGCCCAGGCCACCCAAGTGCAGTATCGATCGATCGCTGTCACTTACAAAACACAACACACATAACTGCAGCGTTCGCAGAGACAGGCCTGATCCCTGCGACTCCAGTGCTGTAGGAGGTGATTTCAAAAAAAGCATATATGCCGAAGCATTGGGGCAGCAGGGGCGGAGGAGCAGAGGAGCGATTTTGCTCCTAATGCCGCGTACATACGGTCGAAATTCCGACGGAGGCTTGCCCGTGGAAAAGTCTGACCATGTGTACGCGGCATAACTTTTGCGGGAAGATGCCCCCATGCTTCAGCATATATAAATGGTGCATGTATGCCCATCATTAGAAGTGGGTGGATGAAGGGCGGTATTCTAATGGTGGGCATACCCACCGATCAATCTCTTTTCGTTCAGCCAACAGGCTGCATGAAAAAAAAGATTACAATACATGTCCAACAAGGACCAGCAACGTACTGGTATGTTGCTGGAATTTGAATGGTTATACCAGATTGATGCCTGCGGGTTTAGGTATCATCTTGGTATCATTCTTTTCAGCCAGCGGCCGGCTTTCATGCAAAAGCAATCCTAGTGGCTAATTAGCCTCTGGACTGCTTTTACAAGCAGTGGGAGGGAATGTCCCCCCCCCCCGGATATAAAAAGCGCCATTGGGAAATTAGGAAAGCATTTTATCACACCGATCTTGGTGTGGTCAGATGCTTTGAGGGCAGAGGAAAGATCTAGGGTCTAATAGACCCCATTTTTTTCAAAAAGAGTACCTGTCACTACCTATTGCTATCATAGGGGATATTTACATTCCCTGAGATTCCCTGAGATAACAATAAAAATGATTAAAAAAAAAAAAAAAATATGGAAGGAACAGTTTAAAAATAAAATAAAAAAGCAAAATTAATAATAATAAAAAAAAAAAGTACCCCTGTCCTGCCCTGCTCTTGCGCAATGGCGAACGCAAGCGTGGGTCTGGCGTCATATGTAAACAGCAATTGCACCATGCATGTGAGGTATCACCGCGAAGGTCAGAGGGCAGTAATTTTAGCAGTAGACCTCCTCTGTAAATCTAACATGGTAACCTGTAAAGGCTTTTAAAGGCTTTTAAAAATGTATGTAGTTTGTCGCCAATGCGCGTTTGTGCGAAATTTTAAAGCATGTCGTGTTTGGTATCTATGTACTCGGCCTAAGATCATCTTTTTTATTTCATCAAACATTTAGGCAATATAGTGTGTTTTAGTGCATTAAAATTTAAAAAAGTGTATTTTTTCCCCAAAAAATGCGTTTGAAAAATCGCTGCGCAAATACTGTGTGGAAAAAAAAAATGCAACACCCACCATTTTAATCTGCAGGGCCTTTGCTTTAAAAAAATATATAATGTTTGGGGGTTCAACATAATTTTCTTGCAAAAAAAAAAAAAATGTTTTCATGTAAACAAAAAGTGTCAGAAAGGGCTTTGTCTTCAAGTGCTTAGAAGAGTGGATGTAAGCTTCCTAATGTTGTGTATAAAATGCCAGAACAGTTCAAAACCCCCCCAAATGACCCCATTTTGGAAAGTAGACACCCCAAGCTATTTGCTGAGAGGCATGTCGAGTCCATGGAATATTTTATATGTTGACACAAGTTGCGGAAACAAGACAATTTTATTTTTTATTTTTATTTTTTTTTGCACAAAGTTGTTACTAAATGATATATTGCTCAAACATGCCATGGGCATATGTGGAATTACACCCCAAAATACATTCTGTTACTTGTCCTGAGTACGGGAATACCACATGTGTGAGACTTTTTGGGAGCCTAGCCGCGTACGGGACCCCAAAAACCAAGCACCGCCTTCAGGCTTTCTAAGGGTGTAAATTTTTGATTTCACTTCTCACTGCCTATCACAGTTTCGGAGGCCATGGAATGCCCAGATGGCACAAAACCCCCCCAAATGACCCCATTTTGGAAAGTAGACACCCCAAGCTATTTGTTGAGAGGTATGGTGAGTATGTTGCAGATCTTGCTTTTTGTCACAAAGTTTTGAAAATTGGGAAAAAATAAATAATTATTTTCTTTCTTCATTTTCAAGAACAAATGAGAGCTGTAAAATACTCAACATGCCTCTCTGCAAATAGCTTGGGGTGTCTACTTTCCAAAATGGGGTCATTTGGGGGGGTTTGGTGCTATTTTGGCATTTTATGGCCTTCAAAACTGTGATAGGTAGTGAGGAGTGAAATCAAAAATTTGTGCCCTTAGAAATCCTGAAGGCGGTGCTTGGTTTTCGGGGCCCCGTACGCGGCTAGGCTCCTAAAAAGTCCCACACATGTGGTATCCCCGTACTCAGGAGAAGCAGCTAAATGTATTTTGGGGTGCAATTCCACATATAATCATGGCATGTGTGAGCAATATATCATTTAGTGACAACTTTTTGTAATTTTTTTTTTTTTTTTAGTCATTCAATCACTTGAGACCAAAAAAAAAAATATTCAATGGGCTCAACATGCCTCTCAGCAATTTCCTTGGGATGTCTACTTTCCTTAATGGGGTCATTTGGGGGGGTTTTGTACTGCCCTGCCATTTTAGCACCTCAAGAAATGAGATGGGCAGTCATAAATTTAAAGCTGTGTAAATTCCAGAAAATGTACCCTAGTTTGTAGACGCTATAACTTTTGCGCAAACCAATAAATATACGCTTATTGACATTTTTTTTACTAAAGACATGTGGCTGAATACATTTTGGCCTAAATGTATGACTAAAACTGAGTTTATTCGATTTTTCTTATAACAAAAAGTAGAAAATATCATTTTTTTTCAAAATTTTCAGTCTTTTTCCGTTTATATCGCAAAAAATAAAAATCAACATTATTGAAAACCTATGGTTTCAGATTGCCCAGAGATTGCCCAGAGGCAATCAAATACCATTAAAAGAAAGCTCTATTTGTGGGAAGAAAAGGACGCAAATTTTGTTTGGGTACAACATTGCATGTCCGCACAATTTCCAGTTAAAGCAGCGCAGTGCCAAATTCTGAAAACACCTCTGGTCCTTTAGCTACAAAATGGTCCAGGGCTTAAGTGGTTAAGGTATATCCATAGGTTTTCAATAATGTTGAGGTCAGGAGATTGTGAAGGCCATGGCAAAACCTTCAGTTTACGCCTCTTGATGTAATCCCCCGTGGATTTTGAGGTGTGTTTAGGATCATTATCCATCACAGATGGCATCAAGTTACCATCCAAAATTTGCTGAAATTTTATTGAATCCATTTTTCCTTCTACTCGTGAAATGTTCCATGTACCACTGGCTGCAATACAACCCCAAAGCATGATTGATCCACCCCCATGCTTAACAGTTGGACAGAGGTTCTTTTCATTAAATTCTGTGCCCTTTCTTCTCTAAACGTACCTTTGCTCTTTCCGGCCAAAAAGTTCTATTTTAACCTCATCAGTCCACAGAACTTGTTTCCAAAATGCCTCAGGCTTGTCTATATGTTCATTTGCAAAGTTCAAATGCTGATTTTTGTGGTGGGGACGTAGAAGAGGATTTCTTCTGATGACTCTTCCATGAAGACCATATTTGTACAAGTATCTCTTTATAGTGGAATAGTGTACCACAACTCCAGTGTCTGCCAGATCTTTCTGGAGGGATCGTGTAGTCAAACGTGGGTTTTGAATTGCTTTTCTCACAATCCTGCGAGCTGTTCTGTCTGATATTTTTCTTGGTCTTCCAGATCTTGCTTTAACTTCCACTGTTCCTGATGACTGCCATTTCTTAATTACATTCCGAACAGAGGATATTGACATCTGAAAACGCTTTGCTATCTTCTTATAGCCTTCTCCAGCTTTTTGAGCGTCAACTATTTTCAGTTTTCTAGACAACTGCTTAGAAGAACCCATGGTGCTGATTGTTGGGGCAAGGTCAGATGAGTCTGGCCATTTAAAACCTTTGAGATTGACATCACCTGGTCTTCCCAGACGATGATTGAGAACAATCCATGACACTGGCAGGTCTCAGCTTTGCAAAGGGGGCAGTGCATGCTATAAATTCTGCAGGGTGCCCAAACTTTTGCAGACGCCATTTTTTTATTTTCTGTAATTTTGAAAGTGTAAATGATGGAAATAAAATCTATCTTTTTTGACATATTATAAGAATGTCTAATCTGTAATTTGATACCATTTGAAGATTCTTCCATCTTTCCTTGGCTTCGTTATGCACATTAATATACATTTTTACCTGGGGTGCCCAAACTTTTGATCCCCACTAATATATATATATATATATATATATATATATTGTGATATTTGGGGGTTGTTTAGCTCAAGAGTAGCACCCGCTAGCGAGAACAGTCCACGCCTGAAATTAAATATCAGGGCTTGTTGGCCCACTTTTATTAAGAAAAGTTCAAGAAAACAAAAATCACAGGTTTTTCCTCGCAGGGGGTTTTCACCGTCAGTACCAAGTAATAACTTCAGCCTCCTGGCTTATACATGCAGCAGTGCTGCTCAGGCCTTCCACTTCGGGCTCTCGTCTGTCTCCTACAGACTACTCCCCTTTGCCAACACCGTCCATACAGATAGCAGCCCCTCACTGCTTTTACCCTCAGACCTGGGTCTCTGACTTTCCCTGTGCACACATGCACTCTCTGGCTTTCACAGTGCAGCTTGCACTCTCTGGCTACTCCAGTGCACACCTGCACTCTCTGGGTTCTCCCTTGCAAGCCTGGACTCCTTGGGAGGGTGGAACCCAGAACCCCGGTCATGACTCTACTATCAGGCCCACACACACCTGAACAATCAGTGTGCCGGTGAGTCTCAAAACCCAAACCCAGGACTGGGGATTTCATCCCACCAGGATCTTTAAGAAATCCCCGGGCTCCTGGTCCCAAAGTGGACTTTAGTAAATAATGAGGAAACTGTAATGCCAGTTTTCTCTATTACAAGTTTCCTGGAGCCCCTCAACCCGTCTGGTTGAGAATTCTAGGTACATACACTGGTGGGGTATCACACTACCACATAACACCCCCCCCCCTTGTTTTGACCCAGAGGGCGGAACACACCAGTACAACATCCTCACTTTAGCATGACCATGCAAGCTACCACCCACATGGGCCAAATCTTGTCCCACTAGGTGACTTTCTCCATGTCCCCCTGCTACCTTTACTCTGGCTCTACAAAGACACTCCCATGCCTTTTTACGAGTGCGCTTCCAAAAGTGCTGTCTTTCCATTTCCCTTGGGCCTACATTAGCCACCTTGACAGTAGGGAGTGTAGCACACTGATCCTTTTCCCCCTCTTACCTTCTCAAGCAGGGGGATAAGACACACCATGCCACATGCCCGTGTCCTCTAGATTATAAAGGTCAGGCGGTGTTACATACTTGGGTCCTGCAGTTAGTAATTCCCTTCTTCTGGTTCTCCCCTCTATGTTTATAGAGGCGAGTCTTTATCTTTCCCTAATGAGGTCAATGTCCACACAACATATCAACTCCAACGTAAGTTTATTTTCATCTTGCTTTCAGGAACCAGAGAGTGGAAGTGAGAGAAAGAGGTTAGCAGATAGAAATGGATTCAGGCATACTCTTGGCTTTGTCGCCACTCGATCCCGAGTGGGTACAGCTCACCCGGATAGTCACTCAATAGAACTAGCAGCCGGCATGATGCTGGAACAATGACTCAAATCAAAGAGATCCCTCCTGATCTTTCAACACTCCGCAGAGGCAGTCTGCGAAGCAAGGAATTCTTCCTTCCAACAGGTCACCGTGCCTTTCCCGAGTCAGCAATACTCTATTACTCACCCTCTTGTTATGGGATCGATCCTCCCCTGGTTTCCTCTGTGTCAGAGCGGTCAAACTCACGTGGGTTCCCTGGAACTCCTCTTCGGTTGTAGACCCAGTCAAAGGTACTGGGCCTACCTGGAACTCTGCAGTCTCAGGCTGAAGGTGCCTGAGACTCCTCAATCAAGCTGGGGCGCACCCCCCTCTGAAGGGTAGCTCCCTCCGGGCATGGGCCCCGGAAATTGCTCCTCCGGGCATGGGCCCCGGGTATTGCTCTCCGTGTCATGGCATCTGCCCCTTATATATCCTCTCCCGGCATGCACAGCAGGCCAGAACCGCCCACCAACTGTAGCCGAGAGAGGACATCCAATACCCACTCCATCACCTGTGGTTCAACCCCGAGCATAGGTGACAACACCACCTATACGCCAAAAGAGGAACTGCACGCCAGGTGACACAGCAGTAAGGCAGAGTCCAAACGATCAAAAGACCTGAGCCAACTATTGCTCTGGTCACCCCTAAATTTAGGTATAGCGGGGTTAAATTTGGGGACCCCGCTACATACACCCCCCTCTAAATGAGACACTGTCCCCAGTGTCTGGAATAAATTCACACACTCAGTCCTGAGCAAGCGCAAACTTATTCCTGAAACTATGTACAATACAAGGATGGTGCCTGAATCCAGACCTGAAGTATAGCAAAGAGGGAGTAGGACAGAAAAACAAACAGTTTTCAAATGTACATACACATTATGTAACAATCTCTCCCATCATCCTATCACAATTATATCCCACCCTTTCTCCGGTGCAGTTGCATGATATTCTTCCTGCAGGGAAAAAAAAACAAAAACATATACACGCTAAATATTCTACACGCTAAATATTAGAAGTAAACTATCTCTCCAATGAAAGATATCTCCCTTCTACTGAAGCTGCACACACTAAGCCTAGTGTATGAAATAACATTTCCTAAGATAAGTGTATAAAAAGGAAAGAGTCCGGCAAACCACTACCACCTAGTGGCAGCACAAACATTACCTAGCCTAATGCCGCGTACACACGATCGTGATTCACGGCGGTGAAAACACCGCCGTGAATCACGACATGAAATTAAATGAAAAACGAGGGAACGGCATTTTCCCCCACACACGACCGTTTTTCCCGTCATTTTTTTCTTTGTCGAGAAAAACGACCGTCTGTGGGCTCCGCGGCAGTGTCTCCCTATGGGAAAACTGCCGCGGAAAAAAATGATGGAAAAAACGATGAGAAAATTTAGAACATATTCAACGAGAAAAACGGCATAAAGCCCACAGACGATCGTTTTTCTCGGCGAAAAAAAAAAAATGTAATTTTTCCCGACGGGAAAAATGATAGTGTGTACGCGGCATTAGTGTGTAATGACGCACCACAACAAACACAGTTCTCTTTGGTTGATCACGGCGGCTTCCAGCTTTGCCCTGACTAACTCTACCCCAAAGTTCAGCTCTCATTTTCTTTTTCAAAAGAGGGAAGGAGAAAAAAAAAACTTGTCCTTCAAACCGCCAGAGAGTAAATTCCCCGGGCATAGAGTCAAACAGCAGTTCAAGGCATTGTCCCTGAAGTGGTATAATAAAAAAAAAACACAAGTCCCACTTCAGAGATAAAAACTGGGATCAGGGAGATCAAGAGGCTTCCAGTGCTTATCCAAGGTCTCTATGGAATAAATTGCATCGTCTCTGTTTTTACTGCAGACCACGACCCGATCCGCATTTATGTGCTGACCCAGAGTCCAATCTTTTCGGCAGCCTTTGTATCTCTCAGTCATTACAGCCGAACATGAAAAATACCTATGGCCTTTCTTTACCTCCAAATGATCCCAGACAAAATCACTGTACCATAGTTCCCAAAAGGCCTCAATTTCAAAAAGCAAGTTCCTTGGGACGTACGGATACTCCCATCCATAGTCCGTAGCAACCTTTTGATTCAACAGCCGTTGCAGTCGGGCCAAAGGCGGCATGGTCGCCCGATCTCCAGTTCCTGGCAAGATAATAGCATCCGGAGATCTGCGGGGGCGTACGGGCTCCAACTGTGGCATAGTTGAAGAACGGGCCTCCGGAACAGCAGGCACGGAAAACACCGGAGCATGCAAAGTGGACACAGGAACAACTTCTCCAGTAATAACAGGGGTTTCCACCCGGGGTGCAGTTTCCCCAGAGTCCATGGGTGATCCCTTTACACTACGGGGAGAGGTTAGCGAAATTTTGTCCCATCCCTTCTTTGCAAACAGTTCATCAATTTCAACATCATCACCAACTTCAGAGGAAGAGTCTAAGTCTGAGGTATCGTACTCTTCTGCTGGCAAATAGTTCCTGGTCAACACCGACTCTTTTACTTTCAAAAGTTCCCACGGGTCAGGTACCCAAGCATCCATAATAGAACGAACGCTGAGCCTCTTCCCTTTCCCCGGCAAACTTGACACAGTTCTCCCAGCCTCCTTACCTTCCCCTTCCGTGGATCGCTTGGAGATTCCTCCGGCTAGACGATCCGGTTCGGGCAGGCGCTGGGTTAGGCCTTGACCACGGCCGCGGAAAGCCTTCACATATCCCACCTTCCTTTTAGCAGGCGGAAGGGAGGACTCCGTTGCAACCGAGGCAGAATCCACTGTGTTCACAGCCTCAAGCTTCTTAATGGCTGGAGCTTCAATCTTCAGTTCCGCTATCTCCGCGGTAGTGCGCATGGGCATGGCTGTGGGAGCACACATTTCCTCCTCAGGAGCAACAGTACCTGAGATGCAGTCCAGGCGGTAGACTTTCGGCACCTCCGTTGGCTGTTCTACCTCAAAGAGGAACTCCCCACAGCGGGTACATCTACCGAAAGGGCGAAGCTGTACGACCAGTGCCTGGCATCTCGCACAAATCATGCCCAAGGCCTCTGCATCTCTGCACGTATAGAGGGCAAAGCGACCTCGGGGCTTCAGCCGGATCCCTGTATCCGTCAGGGAGGCCACAACAGAGGCAACGTTCATGGTTGCACCGGGCAAAGGAACACAAGATCCCGGTGAATTAGACATCCATGGAGCAGAAAACATGTCGCCTCGTCAATGGTTCAGTCACACTGTCCCTTTGGTGCCAACCTCACCACGTGGAACACACACTTTGGCTGGGCTCCTCCCTTTTTTCTTCCTTGCTGCACGCAACTCGCGGGCTTTTGCAGACTTTGAGATACGCCCACGAACTACGCAGCTGGAAACTTCAGCTAGGCCTTTTCTTTTCTCTCACTTGTGGCGCAGTCCAATTTCCAAAAATGTCCGACCTCCAAAGAGCCATGCGGGAAATTAAAGTCCAGCTCCCAGGAACCACTGGAGAATACAGGACTCGAGCCGCCACGTGTAGCACATGGATCCTTTTCCCCCTCTCACCTTCTCAAGCAGGGGGATAAGACACACCATGCCACATGCCCATGTCCTCTAGATTATAAAGGTCAGGCGGTGTTACATAGATTAGTGCTATAAAAATGCACTGATTACTGTAAAAATGTCACTGGCAGGAAAGGGGTTAACACTAGGGGGCGATCAAGGGGTTAAATGTGTTCCCTCTCTGTGTTCTTACTGAAGGGGGATGGGACTTACTAGGAAAAATTACAGATCGCTGTTCATACTTTGTATGAACACACGATCAGCCATTTCTCCCCTCAGATAACCGGAATCTGTGTCACACACACAGATCCCGGTTCTCGCTGTGTCATGTGCGATCGCGGGTGGCCGCAGGGGCGAAGTGACGTAACATAACGTTGTTTCGCCCAGCCGAGCCATGCTGCCACAGTAAAACTGCGGCGGCTGGTCGGCAAGTGGTGTACCTAGGGTTTAAGTAACGGTCCTCGGGAAGAGGTAGTACGAATGGGGGTCTGATGACACTAGGGGCATTACACTAGGGTGACCAGATATCCCCAGTTTCTGGGGACAGTCCCCGGATTGAGAACACTGTTTGAATATCTGAATTACACCCCCCCCCGCTCCGCCTCTCCTACTAGCTTGGGGGGGGGGTTGTATTTTTTTCATTATCTGTGCCCCTTTCTGATCATGTGCTGGTCGGAGCGGAGGGAATATGTCTTCAGTTTCAGGTGCATGCCCGTTCCGCTCCCACTCGCATGTTCTTCTGCCTTGGCTCAAGTCCCGGCCAGCCGCCTGCCTATCTCCTTGCCTGCCCTGGCGGAGTGATCTTCCTCCGTTTCCCACCCAGTAGTAGCCGGGGGCCTGGAGAATAAGACTTGACAGGCTGTGAGGCGGGCGGCGGTGGCGACGGGCAGAGAGTTGCTGATTGCCACCATTACTAGTAAAAAAAAAAAATATGTCCCCGGATTTCATTTTAAAAATCTGGTCACCTTACATTACACAATACATTAATAGAGGTGTTGGAGGCTGATTCTTTTCTGCATAGAATCCCTACAGTGATGGTAATAAAAGTGTGGAAAGTAATTAAGATATTAATGGGATATGAGGGGGTAACAGATGATACCCCACTCTGGAACAACAGGAACGTACAGGAGTTGGCTATAGAAAAATGCAGAGAATGGGAAATAAGGGGGATAAATAGATAAATAGATTAGCCCAGTTATATGAAGGAAACACCTTAAAAACATTTGCAGACCTGAGAGGAGAATATGATGTACCAAATTACTAATTTTATAAATATCTGCAGATTAGACACGCATTGGGGATGCAGTTTAAGAGAGGAGGCCCAGAGAGGAATAAAACCCCCCTTCAAAGAGTAATTAAAACGGGTACGAGCAAGGGAGCTTATCTCCGAACTATACACACAAATATGTAGTAGAAGTATTGAAGGCCCGGAATCGATCAAGAGTAGAATAAGGTGGGAAGAGGATGTTGGAGAAATAAGAGGCGCAATGGAGATGGCCATTAGAGAAGGGACACTTGGTGTCAGTTTCTCCCTCACAGAAAGTCTTGCATTTGATGCTGTTATATAGGACATACTATACACCTAAAGCCTTGTACACACGCACGGTTTTCTCGGCAAGAATCAACAAGAAAACTGCTGGCAGAGCTTTCTTGCCGAGTAAACCGTGCGTGTGTACGAGGCTTTCAGGTTTCTTGTCAAGAAAACTGCCCAGAATTTCGACAAGAAAAAAAGAGAACCTGCTCTCTTTTTTCTCTTCTGGATTCTTGTCAGCCTGTTTCCCGACGAGAAACCCGAGAGTGTGTATACTTGCCTTTCGCTGTGGAAACCCGCGCATGCTCGAAATGACTTTGACGCATGCGTGGTAGCTTCCTAGGCATAGGTAGGGTGTAGCAAGATGAAGGCGACGGCATCGAATGCGACGAGCGCATGCTCGTCGTAGTCGATGACATCACCGCGTTCGTCCCATTCAAAAGAACGGCGGTTCTTTGGAATGGAGTGTGTGTACACTTGGTCGGCACAAGATTCTTGTCAAGAATCTCGTCAGGAAAAACGACAGTTTTTTTTCCTGACAAGATTCTCGGCCGTGTGTACAAGGCTTCAGAGACTATTCTTGTTTGGATGTAGAACAGACGACAAGTGCCCCAGATGCCAGGAGACAGGGGACCTGATGCACATGATATGGAGGTGCGCAAAACTGTTTCGATACTGGTCAGAGGTCCTAGATACTATAATTGCAACATATGGGACAGTGTTAGAAATGGACCCCAGACTGTGTGTCTTGGGCCTAGGGAAGGAAATCTGTAAAAGAGCAAGCACAACCGTTGTGGTGATACGATGTCTGTTTCAAGCAAGAAAATTGATAGCGAAGAGATGGCAATCCGTGAAACCACCATCAGTCAGGGATTGGGTTAGAATAATAAGCAAGATGGTATGGAGGGAAAAGGCAGTCTATAATAAGAGAGGGAATTATAAGGAATTTGAAAAAATTTGAAAACCATGGCTGAAGAAGAGAGGATACCCCCTGTAAGGGAAAAAGTCTAGAACAGATATTGGAAGTGAACTCATAAGGAATAAGTGGAAAGGGCACAATAATAAAACACACTTTGTTAGAAGAGGGAGGGTGGGGGGAAGGGGAGGGTAGAAAGGGGAGGTAAGATATAGGGTATAGTAGGTAAAAGGGTAATTTAAAGATGTAATGATTGTAATACCTATAGTTATGTTTTCTCCTATCACCTTCCAGGACGGCACACCTGAGAGATGAGGGCTCCTCCCTACAGGAAACACAATCAATTGACAGCTTGTTATAAGGCCCCACCCTTCCCCTTGATCCCCAGTATTGATTGTGTTTCTCCCGAACACAGCGACATGTTTGTTTTGTTTGATAACCTATAGGCGGGGGAGGGTCTGATGGTACCCCTGTTGAGACAGGTTTTAGGGAGGCCGGGGAGGGCTGAACTAGCCTGTAGGGCTTCGGTCCTTCTCACAGGTCGCCCCAAAGCATGGACCAGCGCTCTGGCCGCGGGGAGTGCGCGCCATCGCTGTAGTTCAAAAACGCCGCCGTTAAGCCGCTCTCCTCACTTCCGGATTCTCTATGCAGGAAGCACTGTCTCCAAGCCTCGCGGCCGCATCACAGGAAGTGGGCGGCACTGCTGACACAGTGCAACCCGGAAGTGTTAGACGCCGGGAGACAGTGTGGAGAGCGGCGCGGACACGGTGGAAAGGGTCGGCTTACGGTACCAGCCGCGCTAGCGGTACTCGCAGCCCAGGACCCAGCCAACCTCCTCATGAAGCAAGAGGAAGGGAAGGCCACTGCGACTGCAGGCAGATCCAGGTCGGGGACTGGTGAGTACGGGACCCCCTTGGAAAAGGAGGGAGAGGGGGAGTGAGAGTTCCTGGCCCTTAGGGATATGGATTCCTGGGACCAGCCAGTACAGGAACTGGATGTTACTGCTCGCTTCCCTTTCCCCTCCCCAGTACAAAGCTGCAGTCCTGAGGAAAGACAAAGCAATGTTTATGCATGTATACTATTTCTCTTGTCTTTCAGAAACCCCCAGCGGTACCCAGGAGGCCACAGTACAACCTCCTGCCGCGATAGGGAGTATTTCCTCTAAAGCAGTGGTTCTCAACCTGGTGGTCGGGACCCCCTCGGGGGTCAAATGATGATTTGCCAGGGGTCACCAAATCCTGGGCTGTTCCTGAGGCCTTTTTGAGGCTGCCCAGCAGGGCTGTTCCTGGAGCCCACGGCTGCCCACTCAGCCTTTTTACAGCTGCCCATTCAGTTCCTGGCATGGCTGGGGGGCAAAGACTAGAGGCCATCTGACTGGTGAGGAATGTGAGGTGGGAGGGGCTGGAGGAGACCCTATCTCCTAATTTCAGCATAGGTGTCACTGCTACGAGACACCAAAAAGTCGGAGACATAGTGAAGCCGGAGACACAGTGGGTAACACTAGCTGTGATTAGAGTTGCCATTAAAAATCCCCACTACAGTTCTCAGATAAGCAGATGACCTTCATCAAGAGCATCTAAGTTGGCTGAACAGAACTCCCCCCAGCATTGCCACTCATCCCATTCCCCCCCACCAAGGAGTAAGAGAAGGAATAAAAATAGAGAATACATGGAAGGCAGAGGAAAAGAGCGGGAGGAAGAAAGAAAAAGAATAAGAGAAAGAACAAGAAAGACGGCTAGAGAGAGGGATGGGTGAAAAAAACTAATAAGGATAGAGAGAAATAAAAGGGAAAGAAAGGAGAACAAAGAGAAAGAGGTACATCCTAAAATGTACCATATGAGGTTTTAATTCTGTACGAGTGGAGGGGACCCAGGGAGCGCTAAATGTCCATGGGTTAGGGGTGCAATTTACTTGTCTTGCCTTGAGTGCTGACAACCCATGCTACGAAAATAATTTTGCTATTAGGGGTCCCCACAACTTGGGAAATTTTATCAAGGGGTCACGGCACTAGTAAGGTTGAGAACCACTGCTCTAAAGGATGTGGGAACTGCAGGGATAAACTCCCTAAGTCCCACTCTAAGGTCCTTTGCTATAAATGTATAAACAATTTAGCAGGGCAAGAGGCTTCTGCAATGATGAAAAAGTTCCTTGCATCTATGCAGACGGAAAGGCTGGCAACAGTAAAAACTTTCCGTAAAGCCGCTGGACAGTCAGCAACCCAAGGTCCTGACAGAGGAGCTTACCCCTAGAGAAGGCACATCTTCCCAAGTAAGCCTCTTTACAGGGGGACCCAGTGCTCTCCTCCCACCCTCACAACCACCTCCTCTAGAACAGGTAGAGGAAGCAGAGGAAAAAAGGGGGGAGATAGAAAGCCTAGCCAGATCTGGTCACAGCTCAGAGGGGGAGTTGGATTCAGAATCCTTAAGCCAGTCTCAGGAGGAGATAAGACTAAGGAGACTCTTCGCTGTAGAAGATCTGTATGGACTCTTACAGGCTATATATGCCACAGAAGAGATTCCAGAAACCCCTAAAATAACCTCAGCATCAGGGTCTATAGGGGGCCAAAAATACATTAAAAAAAATCTGAATCCAGGGTGTTTCCACTCCATCAATCTCTTAAAGACTTAGTCTTACAGGAATGGAAGGAGCCTGAAAGAAGGATTGTCAGACAAAAGTCCTGGAAAAGGAGATTTCCCTTTAACCAGACTGACGAAGAGACATTTTTTTTTTTAAGCTCCCAAAGTTGGATGGATCTTTGTCTCAAGTCACTAAGTTGTCTGACCTCTCCTTTGAGGACGCAGGCAGTATTAAAGATCTAATGGACCGCAGAGCTAACACGTCAGCCAAGGGTCCAGCCTTAGCGGCAGCCTGCGTAGTCAGGAACACAGATTCCTGGGTGGAGAAGCTTCCCATATATCCCAGGGAACTGAATCAGAGGATGTCATTGATTCCCTGACAGTCATAGGAAGAGCTGTTGCTTATCTTGCAGATGCTGCTATTGAGTCCGCAAGAGCTTCAGCTAAAACGGGAGCCTTAATCCGGACAGCTCTCCTAGCTGAATTGATTAAGGCCTGGGAAGGAGATATGAAATCTAAGGGTAAACTATGTGGCCTTCCCTTTCAGGGTTCACTGCTGTTTGGCCAGGGCCTAGAGGATGTTCTGTCAAGGTCATCTGAAAAGTTTTAAAAAGAGTCTAAGATTAGAGTGGGGGTCGACTGTCCCACTTTGTTCCTCGTTGGGAAAAGATTGCGGACACCGCTTACATTTGCCAGATCCTGCGAGAAGGTTATCGGTTGGAATTTCTGGCAAAACCCTACTCTATGATCACTCTGACACCCCCCCCCCCCCAGGGATGCCCTAAAAGGATTTTCCCTCCTGGAAGGTATCCAGGAATGGGTAGAACAGCAGGTGGTGGTACCAGTACCAAAAGAACAACGATACCAAGGATTCTATACCCACGTAATTGTTGTTCGCAAACCATCAGGGAAGTACCAGCTAATAGTAAACTTAAGAAACCTGAACAGGTATCTGGAATACAAAAAGTTTACTATGGACAGTATCTACTCGGTATGCAAAAACCTCATGAAAGAAGCCTTCATGACGACCTTGGAC
The DNA here is from genome assembly GCA_029206835.1 of Rana muscosa. Lineage (NCBI taxonomy): Eukaryota > Metazoa > Chordata > Amphibia > Anura > Ranidae > Rana > Rana muscosa. Next base: position 339,847,367 of record CM055123.1, on the reverse strand, counting down.
CTCAAGGATGCCTACCTGCACGTGCCAATTCACGTGGAACTTCAGGCATACTTGAGGTTCGCAGTAGTAGTCAAAGGAGAGATTTTTCACTGGCAATTCAAAGCCCTCCCATTCGGGCTAACAGCCAGTCCAAGGATTTTTACAAGAATCCTAGCAGAGGTAGTAGCCTTTCTACATCTCTAGGGTATATCTCTAATTCCTTACCTAGGCGATCTGCTGATCTCCGGACACTCTGCCCCCCAGGTCAGGTTAGATACCAACAAAGCAATATCAGTCCTGAAAAACCTGGGTTGGATAATTAATACAGAACAGGTCAAGACCTCTCTGGGCTACATAGGGGACACCAGGCTGCAAAAGCTCTTCTTACCAGAAGACAAAGTGACAAAATAACTTTGTTAGTAGGGGATCTGATAAAGACCCCATCACATTCCAGAAGGGAAGTATTAAGAACCCTAGGCCTGATGTCGGCAAGTATACCAGCAATAGTCTGGGCACAACTCCACTCAAGCACGTTCCATTTCTTCTTCCTGTCCTCATGGGACAAAAAGGAGTCCTTGGATCAAGGAGATACTGCTAACCCATCAGGTCATGTCCTCCCTGGAGTGGTGGACAATCCCCAAGAACCTGAAAGGAGACCTTGGGCCCAGTGGAATCCGGTAAGGGTCACCACCGATGCCAGTTCCTGGGAGTGGGGAGCCCACCTAGGAAGAGAAAAAGCCCAGAGGCAATGGAACAACTCACTTAGTCGGATGTCATCCAACTACAGGGAACTCAAAGCAGTATGGGAAGCCCTAAACGTTTTTCAGAAAAACATCACGGGCAAGGAGGTTCAAGTAAGCTCCAACAACGCCACGGTGGTAGCCTACCTGAGTCTCCAGGGAGGCACCAGGTCGAGACCCCTGTTAGAGCTATCCAAAGAGATTCTGGATTGGGCAGAGGGAAAGTTTCTCTCCATTTCTGCCATCCACATAAAGGGGATAAGCAATACCGAGACAGACTTCCTCAGCCGTCAGGCGATAAGGCAAGGGGATTGGGAACTAAATCCCGAGGTATTTCAAAACCTGGTATAGTGCTTTAAAAATCCGGAAATAGACCTGTTTGCCAACCGGCGAAACAGAAAAGTAAAGAGATATTTCTCAATTTCCCAAGAGAAGGAATCAGAAGGTCTAGGTACACTGACTCAGACCTGGAATTACAGGTTGGCATACGCCTTCCCGCCTTTGATTCCGCGGGTCCTTCTGAAGCTCAGCAGATCTCTAGGTCAGATCATTCTGATAGCACCCTGGTGGCCGAGGAGAGCTCGGTTTGCAAGCCTGAGATCCATGGCAGTAGTGGAACCATTGAAGATCCCGTACAGGACAGATCTTCTCAGACAGGGGCCAGTACTACGCCCAAGGCCAGAATTTTTCAAGCTGACGGCCTGGTTAGTGAGCATCAGATCCTGAAACGTAAAGGCTGCTCAGAGAAAGTAATAAGTACCCTTCTTCTGAGTAGAAAGTTAATGACTAAAAAGATTTACTCAAAAGTTTGGAAGACTTTCTGCTCCTGGGGTATAGAAAGACAGATGACCTCCACTTCTGTTCCGGTTATCTTGGAGTTTCTCCAAGATAAGGTAGACAAAGGCTTAACAGTCAGTACCCTCTGGGTTCAAATAGCGGCCCTCTCAGTCTATCTTGAGAAAAGACTGGCAAAAGAGGACCTCATTAAGCGTTTTTTCTGTTAGCAAGGGAAAGAGTTTTCCCTGGTCCTTTAAAGGTGGTTTTCCACCTTGGGACTTGACTACGGTGTTAGAGGCGTTATCTAAACACCCGTTTGAACCTATAGAAGAGGTTCCCTTTAAGTTTCTAACTTTAAAAATAGCATTTCTGTTGGCTATTACTACAACCAGGAGGGTAGGGGATTTGAAGGGACTGTCCATGAAGGAACCTTTCCTACTGGTACAGCCAGACAGAGTCACCCTCAGAGCAGATCCCTTGTGTGATGAACGCGCCCGCCTACAGCGACTAGCTAACCGCGACGGGCGTTCCGTGACTGGGGTATATGAGGAACTAAAAGGAAAAAGGGGGAATTTCTACTGATCATGTAAGACTGGCTGTGGTAATTTCACAGCCTGCACTACCTTTGGCCACCACTAGAGGGAGACTCCAGTCCAATCCAGTTAGCTGACCACACACAGGCAGATACGAATCTTACATACAATCTGGTGCACTCTAAGGGTTAGGGAGCTGTCTAGCAATTTACTACACACTTCTAGGGTTCCTCCAGCTATCCTGCAAGCTTGAACCCGGGAGTTAATCACTCTTCCCACTGTCCCCACACCCACACACCAGATACACAATAAACGATAGCCTGCCACCACCCAACAGTTTGTCCGCAGACTGGTCTGCTGAGCCACCACACACACACAGATCTCCGTCTGGCAGATCTGTCAGCTTACAATCTGCATGAAATCTGCCAACACACAGTGCAATTGCATACAGACTGGCACGTAACTTAGACTGAGCATTTAGGCACTAAAACAACAACCTCTCCAGAGATATGAGTCCTAGCTTAGTACACAGAAGTCACTTATTAATTCTATTATTTAATGTCCCGAAAGTGGGCAGCGCATACAAAGAAAAAAAAGTTACCAAAAAGATACAAAATATGCAGAAAGACACACAATTGGCAATTTGCTATGAAAATAACAAGGGATAAAAAACAGAAATAAAACTTTACCGAAGTCTTTCCGTTAGTAGAAGCATACTGGAACATGCGGGAACTCCCCAGTCTCAAACTGGCTTCGTGGAAGAACCATGTCCATATTTCAGGCTACCCAATTTATTGAAATATGGATGTGGGCTAGACTTTATCCCTTGGCCAATCAACCCTGAGGGGAGGGAGGGGGTGTTCTTGTCTCAGCCCACAAGGTTTTGTGTTCTGAAACTACTAGCGTCGATTTGGCCCAGAACGGCACTGATTGCTGGGTCATGTATGTGATTTCCGATACCAGCGCATCAGACCCATCACGACAGTAACAATCGCCGCCTGCCTGTCGCAGTCCGGTGCAATATAACAGTTTTTTGTATTTTTCTAGGATTCTACACACGCTACAAATACCGATTTACATGTACACGTAACCCATCACGTGTACGATCAAAAGGGATTATTTTCATCTCTCTGCGGCTAATATTTTAGCTTTTATGAGACATAAAATAGATTCCTCAGATCTGATGTTATAAAACAGTCTTCAGACTGGCTGGGACCTTATGAATGCCCCCTGTGGAGCTATGGTGCCACTTTGGCTGGGCTCCCCTTTGAAGGCTTCAGGAAGGTGGCAACCTATGTTTACTTGTAAATGGACCTTTTATTGGCATCTAGGTGTCAACTGGCCTCAAAGCTGATTCTGTCCTTTTTAAATGCTAAATGACAGACCATCTGTGCATGGCTGCTATTGAATGCAATATTTGTAATAACCAAAAATAAACTACATCTACAATTACATCACATCTTGCTCAGACAAAACTATGATATTCTTTCCATGAATGTCACACCTTGTATCTACCAAAAGTGGCATCCTTATTTCATAGGACGCAAGACATAATATTGCCGTCCTTTTGTGATAAACCAAAAAATGAGAAAGAAAATAAATGTTATTTTCTTGATGTAAGAAGGTGTCTCCTTACCTATCTAGAAAGAACAAAAAGTTTTAGGAGATCTAATCATCTACTCATTTTGTACACTGGACCCAGGAAGGGACTTCAGGCCTCTAAAGCCTCAGTTTCCAGATGGATCAGAGAAGCTATCTCTAGAGCTTATGAATGCTCTGGGAAGCATGCACCAGCTAAAGTCAAAGCTCATTCAACCAGATCACTAGCAGCTTCCTGGGCTGAAAAAGCAGGGGCCTCCTGGGAACAAATCCGCAGCGCGGCCACCTGGTCCAGTCAACATACGTTCCTGAAGCACTATCGTGTGGAAGTGTTGTCACATCAAGACTTGGCTTTCGGCTGGAAAGTCCTACAAGCTGTGGTCCCACCCTGAAAGTAGGCCTGTGGTTACTTGATTATCCTCTCAGGTGTGCCGTCCTGGAAAGTGATAGGAGAAAACCTACGTTAGACTTACCGGTAACGGTATTTCTACAAACCTTCCAGGACGGCAGGCCTACTTCCCGCCCTATGTGGAGGGAAAAATAAGCTAAATGCTAGGTGGTAAGTACCTATATGGAGCCATGTCCCTTGTGAACCAGTTCGGGATTACTTTATTGCATACTGGGGATCAAGGGGAAGGGTGGGGCCTTATAACAAGCTGTCAATTGATTGTGTTTCCTGTAGGGAGGAGCCCTCATCTCTCAGGTGTGCCGTCCTGGAAGGTTCGTAGAAATACCATTACCGGTAAGTCTAACGTAGGTTTTTTTTGTATTGAAAACCGAATAAAGAATACATAATATAAAAAAAAGAGTTTAAGTAACGGTATCCATTAAAGGTCCTTGCATGCACGCTATGCATACAGACACAATAGCGGGTTGCTGACTAAGGAGGGAACTGGAAGTAATGGTCAAGTTTCTGGTGCCTAATTGTCAGGCTTGTACGACTTTCATTGGGGCCCTTCTGTAGGTAGTACACATGTGGCTGTCCCTATAAGAGTGTGCAGCAGATGGCTAGTTATCTACTAAACAAGGGGGAGTCTCTCTTGCATTAACTGTGTCAGTATTGAGATAAGCACAGATGTTAAGCTCACCCCTCTTGGTACACAGGCATCCTGTTGAGATCTACGGTCTGCAGTCCTCCGAATTCAGGTACCACAAGGCTGCCCCCCCAATTCAATTACCAGGCCCTTCAGATCTGGTATGGATATTAAGGGGAACCCTGCGCCAAATAAAAAAAAATGATGTGGGGTTCCCCCCAAATATCCATACAAGACCCTTCAGGTCTGGTATGGATTTTAAGGGGAACTCCGCGGCAAATAAAAAAAAATAGCGTTGAGTTCCCCCCAAAAATCCATACCAGACCCTTATCTGAGCATGCAACCTGGCAGGCCGCAGGAAAATAGGGGGGACGAGAGAGCGCCCCCCCTCCTGAACCATACCAGGCCACATGCCCTCAACATGGGGAGGATGCTTTGGGGTCCCCACAACCCTTGCCCGGTGGTTGTTGGGGTCTGCGGACATGAAGGGTCTGGTATGGATATTTGGGGGGAACCCCACGTAATTTTTTTTTTATTTGGCGCAGGGTTCCCCTTAATATTCATACCAGACCTGAAGGGCCTGGTAATTGAATTTGGGGGGACCCCCACGCATTTTTTTTTTCAATGACTTTCAATGACTTTTCTCTGTATTGCCGGGAGCCGACAATTCATTACAGCCGCGAGTACTTTTAAATTACTTTTTTTCCTTCAGAAATTACATTTTGTGCAGGGACAGTTCTAAGCACGGGAAACGAGCGCTACTTTACAGGCATACTATATACCCCCCCCCCCCCCGGTACGAAATTTAAAGGAATATTTCACTTTTATTGTTTCATATTAAGCATTATTAAAATCAATGCTCCCGAAAAAACGTCCGTCTTTAAAAAAAAAAATTGCATTGATACATGTCCCCTGGGGCAGAACTCAGGTCCCCAAACACTTTTTATGACAATAACTTGCATATAAGCCTTTAAAATTAGCACTTTAGATTTTTCATGTTCGTGTCTTATAGACTTTAACGGTGTTCGGATGTTCGAACAAATTTATTGCCTGTTCGGATGTTCTGATGCGAACCGAACTGGGGGGTGTTCGGCTCATCGCTACTCTTCACAAAAGACCTCTCTATCTCTTCTCTAGATTTACGGGGGAAAACGGCCCTGTAGCTCTCCGCCTCTGTGTGCAGAGATTTTGGCTTCTGTAGTTTTTGCAGCCATTTACTTCAATTATACAGTGCCCCTTAAAAACTACAATTCCCATGATGCTCTGCTGCACAGCAAGTCACCTTCTCTAATATTCTCTGACTCTCTTGCCCTCTGATTTTGACCTTTACTGCTGCCCAGAGTGGTGGGGGGTAGGCATGTAAGAACCTGCGGGGGGTTTTTACAAATATTCTGCTCCTGTCAGCTCTGTAAGCCAGCTGCATTTTTCTCTCTCTGCATGCTGATCAGCTCACTACTAGCAGAGGAGGGGGTGAGCGGGGGATCACACAGCCAACTGCACCTAGCTACATTTAGATAATAATGTATCTTTTATACAATATGATTATATATTCTACAAGCATTATGGAGTATATTTTTGTGTTAAGCCCCATACACACGGTCGGACTTTTTGACAACAAACTTCTAAATTCCAAGATTTAAAAAAAAAATCAGACTGTGTGTACGCTCCATCGGACAAACTTTTTCGGTTTTCATCGGACAAATGTTCGCTCTGCAAACAGACAAACTTTCCGGCAACAAAAGTCCTAAGGTGCAAAGTCCTGCCGTGTGTACAGAAATCCATCGGACTTTAGTACAAAGTACAAACACGGAAATAACTAGAATCAAAAGTAAATTAAATTTAAATTTAGATCCAGATTTATTTATTAGATCTCAGGCTGAGGTTCTGACACAACGTTTTTTGGATAAGGCTTACACATATACTTCCTTAAAACAAACTCTTAATAATGTGGCAGGCCTAGATAGAGGGGGGCTTTTTAAGGATAGGCCACCCAGAGTTGGTGGGCCCCCTCCCATCCCATTTATTACAACTTTTTCTATCCAACACCAGGATGTTAAGAACCTGGTCTTGGGACCTACAATTCCTGATAGACCACGGGTTATATATAAGGGGGCTCCATCCCTCAGAGGGAGAGTGGCTCCCAATATTCTGGATCCCCCCTATTAGGAGGGGCTTCTTTGAAGGTTTGATAGGTTTCTATCAGTGCAGGAAATGTAGGGTGTGCTCTCTGAGTGGCTGTTTACATAGACGCACCCATACCTTTACTTCCACTAGCACTGGATTTGAATTTACCATCATGTCTTTCGTGACGTGTTCTACTGAGAGGGTCGTTTACCTCCTGCAGTGCCCCTGTGGGCTCCAATATGTGGGCAGGACTAAACGACCCCTCAAAGTGAGACTCAATGAGCACATCACAAATATTTTGACTGGGTTCCCCAAACACCCTGTGTCCCGTCATTACCTAGAGGTACATAATAGGAATCCTGCCAAGACTCTCTTTCTAGGCATTGATAGATACACCCCCCAGTGGAGGGGGGATTCCCTAGTGCGAAGTATTTCCAGGTCAGAGATGTCATGGATCCATAAATTAAAAAATTATGCCCCCTTTGGGTTAAACGTTGATACAGATCTAAATGCCTTTATAGACAATTCTTGATTTTGTATTCTCTAATTTTAGTTTCCTCTAAAGGTCATTTCTATTTGTTGGTTTTTTATGGACCTGTTTAGAATATACCCATATATATGAGAGTTATGTCAGTAATTTTAGATATTGATTAGCTGATCTGAGTCCCGGGCAGCACAAAATAAATCTGGATCTAAATTTAAATTTAATTTACCTTTGATTCTAGTTATTTCCATGCTTCGTGGTTTATGACTGTGCCCTTAGTATATCCTCTGCCCTCTTATGTGAGTGAGATGGGGTTTTTTGACAGTATAATTTAATTTAATTTATATATGCTGTTTCCTTTTTTGGCCACTTGATGGCGCTGCTCTCACCCCGAATATATTGAGGGGAATTAGTTCTCTGTTCTTCGAACATTTCTTCCCCAGAAGTGTTTTTTAGTGTTTTATTCTTTTTATGTATTTTTAATAGATTCTGGTATTGTTATTAATATCAGTATTGTATTTTTAGCTGTGTAATTTCGGTTCCACTCCTTGACCTGTATAGTTGTGCTTCCGGGTGGTGGGGCTGCCCGTGATTCAGATCGAGGCGTGGTTCCCATTGTATAAATACCGTGATGAGTCAGTGCGTCGCCCGTTCCCCAGACGACGCTATCTATAGCAAAACGTACGTCGGGAGGTTGACGCGCTGACGTCATCGCCGAACGGGAGACTGCAAGCTGGCCGGCTTTTCCCATGCTTGATTTTATCTATGTGATGTAAGTTGCCATCTGTTTTTATTTAAATAAATGCTGTTACACTATGTGGTTTCCCCTTTTAATTTCCATGATTGGCGAATACTGAGTTTCAAACAGCGCAGGAGTTCCATCCCTGGGGGTCCATTTGCTACGAGGAAGCGGGTTAACTTCAGTTTTGCACTGTTTAGCTTGCCTCTGTTAAGCGCATTATTTTGGTGGTGGTACACGTGTGCATTTTTGGTGTGACTAGGAGTTCACTCTTCCTTCTGCTATTCTGCACTGCAAGTTTTTTTCCATCGTTCAGGATTATATGGACTTTTATATGGACTTTCACATTGATTCACTGTCATTTTGGGATAATCCCCATCGATGTGTTTGGTTCACTACACTATACATACAATTGTACTAAGTTACAGTATATATTGGGTATAGTGGTTAAGTTTGTCTTACCATATTTAGTTTTTTTTCCCTTTCCTTTGTATTTTCATGTTTGGTCTACACGTGTGAGTTTGCTGCACATCCAGGGTTATTCATTTATTATTAATTTCCTCAATTTATTTAAGCGTGGTACATTCCTTTCTTACAAAGTACAAACACGCATTCTCAGAACCAATGTTAAAATCAACCAACAATAGCAGAAGTGGACCAAAGGGTGGCGGTAAAGAGCAGAAAAAACACGTTGGCTGAAAAAGTCCTGCCGTGTGTATGTATACCAAGTTCACGGCCAACGCTCTGTGAACAAAAATCCACGGAAAAGTTTGTTTGAAGTCCGACCGTGTGTATGAGGCTTGACTGTCATAAAAAGGCTTGCATTCCCGAATTCCAAAAATTCTAATATAGTTGCATAGTTACATAGTTAGTCAGGTTGAAAAAAGGCACAAGTCCATCCAGTTCAACCATAAAAAAAATAAAAATAATATCATATGTAGTGGGGTCCTCAAATTGATGGGATACACCTGGGGAATAGTGTGACCCAGGTGTATAATTGTGTTAGGGTTCAGACCCCTTTTTGTTTCGTGGAGGATTGGAGGATGTAGTATTCTCCTTTGCCTGTGGGTGGCGGGGTACCCACAGGCTTCAGGTAGAATCATCTCCTGCAGTGCTCCCTGTTTTGTCCCTTCCCGGAGATGGTATGGCTGGGGCGGGGAACCCGCCGGGCCGTTGATGGGAGGAGATAAAAGGGGGAGACGCCACTTACCACGAGGTCTTGCGGAGAGGGAGGTCCTCGGAGGAGGAGGGTTGCGGTCCGCACCCAGGCCCCTCAGGCCTGGGTGCTGGAGATCCAGGAGTCTGGTCCAGGTGCCCATGGCCTGGTCCGGAGTCATGTTGGCGTCCATCCCAGGCACCTTTAGCCTGGGGTGAGGTACTATCGAGGAGGCCTGGGGCCCAGTACCTTCGACTGGGTCCCGCTAGGGTGGACTGTCCGAGGGTCCCTGAGCGGAGGGACTCGTATCTGAGGTGAGGAGGCCAGAGAGGTTACCCACTGGAGACCCGGAGCAGCACCAACCCGGTGACAGTGGGCCTCTGGGAACTCTCTTGGGAGGACACATCCCCCTGATAGGGGCCACAGCGTATCGAAGAGGGCTCCATTGCTGTTCATAGGGGTTGCTGGAAGAGACCCCATCTTTCCTGTTCTGTAACAGCCGGATTGGCTTAGGCGCCGCTGGTCATAGTATAGTGGCATAGAACTTAAACTTTAGGAAGTGCCTCGATCTGCTCGCCCCACCGTTGGCAAGGTTATAGGTCCCAACCAGTTTGCTGCAAAAGAACTGTTTATTGTGCTTTGCTTATTGGAGTGTCAAATAAACAAGTGTTGGACCGTTCTCCGGTGTGTGAACTCCAGTTACTGGAAGCAAAGGGGAGGCTGGTGAGCTTGCAATTACAGACTCAGTGCATTCACAGAACACACCGGCCCGAGGAAACATCAGTAAGTGGCATTCACCTCTCTACTACAATGGGGAGGACATGGGCCGTGGCGCATCTCACTCTCACAACCCAGGAACCCCTAGACATGAGTTGGTGTGTAACCGATAAAGATGGAGAGAGAGTGAGGCCGCTACACATACAATCCCATATACCCAATTCTATACCCACAGTTGATCCAGAGGAAGGTGAAAAACCCCAGCGGAACATGATCCAATTTGCTACAGCAGGGGAAAAATGTCCTACCTGATCCCCCGAGAGGCAATCGGATTTTCCCCGGATCAACTTTACCTATAAATGTTTGTACCCAGTTATATTATGTACATTTTGGAAAGAATCCAGGCCTTTCTTAAAGCAATCTACTGATCTGCCCCGAACCACCTCTGCAGGGAATATATTCCACATTTTAACAGCTCTTACTGTGAAGAAACCTTTCCGTATTTGGAGATGAAATCTCTTTTCCTCTAGACGTAAAGAGTGCCCCCTTGTCCTTTGTGTTGACCGTAAAGTGAATAACTCAACACCAAGTTCACTATATGGACCCCTTATATATTTGTACGTGTTGATCATATCCCCCCTTAATCTCCTCTATACTGTATTTCTTTCTGAAACATTATATAACCATTTGACTTTTTATTGTTTTTTCCAGTGCTGGCCCCAGTGATATTCCTGGCTTTGTCTCTGAATGGCTTTGGAGGTATATGTTTGACCTTTACATCTTTAACAGTAAGTGATCTTTATACCAAATGTATTTAGCATATTTGATATTCTTTCTTGCACGTGCACTTTGAAGTAATTGTCTACATTCCCTCTATCAGTCATACCACTCAGATTACATTTACATTGCACTGTTGAATAAAAGCATCCAAAACCAGTGTTACTTGGTTAAAGTTCTACAAGAAACAGGTGGTGGAAAGGAATGAGGAAAATTAGGAAGCTTCTATATTAGGGTGACCAGACATCCCCGGTTTCAGGGGACAGTCCCTGGAGTGAGGACACTGTCCCTGGAGGAAATCTGTCCCCGCTTTGCAGGGCCGAGGACGACTGGTCAACTTACTCCGAGGGGGGCGAGCGCCACCGGATTATACAAAGCGGGGATCTCCCACTTACATGGCTGTCAGACGAAGTCCCGCCTCCTGGGCCAGTTTTTAGCACACTTGTGACGTCTATCATAGGAGGCGGGACTTCGTCTGAGGCTAAGGTAAGGCTGAGCTGCCAGGCAATAAACAGGCTGAGCTGCCAGGCACTGAAAAGGCTGAACTGCCGGGCACTGATGAGCCTGAGCTGATGGACACTTGTGAGGCTGCATTGATGGGTACTGATCAGGCTGAGCTGAAGGGCACTGGTGGGGCTGCATTGATGGGCACTGGTGAAGCTGAGCTGATGGGCACTGATAAGATTGATGGGCACTGTTGAGGCTGCATTGATGGGCACTGGTGAGGCTGCATTGATGGGCACTGGTGAGGCTGCATTGATGGGCACTGGTGAAGCTGCATTGATGGGCACTAATCAGGCTGCAAAATATAAAGAAATGCAGCGCTAATTGAATAAACTATAACTTAGTGAAAAAAATAGGAGTTGGTGAAAAGGGTGTAAAAAATAAAACTAAGACAAAGTCCCAATCACATTGAAGTCCATATGGGTCATATGCAATGCTTAGCATCCAGGTAAGTGATTAAAAATATAACACAAATTATCACATTGAAGTCCATATGGGTCATATGCAGTGCTTAACATCCAGGTAAGTGAGGAATGAGTTATAAGAGCAAATGCGTGACACAAATCTTGACACCAACCACCGTGCAATCAACTCGACACCCAAATGTGAATTAGCCTGCTTACCAGAAGGCCGTGACTGCCAAACAGTCTCACCAAGCACAGGGATTTACCCGTCTCCCCAAGACCAGTGTAGTATCCGGAACAGCAGCCAAAATTCAGATGTTTACTCAGAAATATAAAAGAGAAAATCTCTCATAGTGTAGTAGGTTGATTCAAGTAAATTTTAATCAATGAATAAATTGCACTTACAAGAAAGATATTGGTATGTGAGCAAAACAGCAATCCAATTTAGAGTTGATAGAGGAAGCTGCGGCATCTCCATTTGCTTCTCTCCACTTCCTATACGAATCGTCTATCCACTATCTGGAAGGAAAAAACTTAATGATGTCACCCTAGGAGGCTCCACCCTATGTGTTTCGTCACAACAGGACTTCTACTGGGGATAGGCCAAGTGAATGTGTCATTACGTTTAGTGGTTTTATATGCCTATAACTCCATTTTGACTATTGGTAATTACGGCATTCCTAATAGACGAAAACCGGCGGCGCCATTTTGATTAGTGGCCACCAATAAAGAAAGGAAGTGGGAGAGTATGAATAACTTTGCCATCTAGTGGCGGAATGAAAGAATATAGGAGAGACAAATTCATTATAGTGGATGACAAGACAGGAAGGAGGAGAAGCATTGGAATAATGCAAACGCCGCAAACTTTGAACACTGACAAAATTTATGATGTAAACCAATATCACAAAAGTAAAAAATATTACAATAGCAACAACATACTGTTAGCCATAAGAAGACATTAACAAGGTTAATATATAAAAATGAATAAAAATATATTACGGTAAGTTAAATTATTTAAAAAAAGCATAGAGGTATGTCAAGGGTAATTAGAAAGGTGGAATCAGTTATGAATTATTAATAAAACAATGTGCCAATCGACATTTAAGCCGAAGGGTAAAAAAGATTTCATATTAAACATCCATTTAGTCTCAAGTCTGGAGACAGATCTAACCATATTAATCCCCCTCCAATGAGGACGAATCTTGTCAATGGCTAAAATTAAGGTCCCTTTCAACTTTCTCTTGTGGTACTTGTCATAATGTCTGGATAGGTTATGTTTTTTAAAACCTTGCTTTATATTCCCAACATGTTCAGCTAGTCGCACGTGTAATTCTCTTTTGGTGTGCGCCCTATATACTGCTTAGAACATGGGCATTGGATCATGTAAACGACGAGTAGAGCATGTCATAAAGGATTCAATATTGTACTCCATGTTTGTCACTGAAGATTGGAATGTCTCACATCTACGCTCTCTATAGGAGTTGGTCTGGCAAATAATACATTTGCGACATGGGAAAAAACCTTTCATGGATTGAAAAAACAATAAGGTTTTCAGTGGATCAATCACATTTGGGGCAATACTATGTCTTAAAGAGGGAGCACCTCTGTATATTAACACAGGGCGATCTGGAATAATTGGACCAAGTACCTTATCATTTTGCAACACCCTCCAATGTTTAGAAAGGATTTTTCTTATAGAGAAATGCTGATGTGAGTATCGAGTAATCATTGACCATCCAAACTTATTGTCTGGTACCTGATTATTAGCTCTTATTCTCATCAACATATTGTTCCTATCCATAGCAGCGACATTCATGATTGTTTCATCAATTTAATGTTCACAGTAACCTTTGTTAAGAAATCTGTTTCAGGATCAATACTTGCTGATAGTAATCGGAAACTTCAGTACAGTTACGCCTAATCCTCTGGAATTCTCCTTTAGGTACAGCAGTTAGCCATGATTTGTGATGGCAGCTGGTTAGGGGAATATAGGCGTTATGGTCGGTCTCTTTGAAAAAAGTGCTAGTGATAAGACGACCGTCCCTGACCCGTAAGATTCAGATCCAAAAAATGGATTTGAGAATGGCTCGCCTCATGTTGCAAAGAGATACCCCTATCGTTCTGATTTAGCTTTAGAAGGAACGCCTCTAGGGAGGGTGGATCCCCATCCCATATCAGAATCACGTCATCAATATATCTTTTCCAGAGGCGTAACTCTCTGGGAGGATCGATATCAATGCATTCTTGTTCCCAACGGGTCATGAACAAGTTTGCCAAACTTGGCGCAAACTTGGCACCCATTGCTACCCCACAGGTTTGCAAAAAAAAAGTCCCCTCCAAACCAAAAGTAATTGTGGCTCGTAGCAAATCGTAAAAGCTCCAAAATAAAATTCCTCTGTAACTGAGACAGAGACAAATCCTGTTGGAGGTAAAGATTTACTGCTTCAAAGCCATGTTGGTGAGATATGACAGTGTATAGAGAGGCCACATCCACAGTTGCCAGAATGCAGCCTTCCTTCCACTCGCAATCATTAAGCAAATTTATAACCTGTGTAGTGTCACGTAAATATGCTGGAGTCGCAACCACAAACGGTTGGAGAAAATTATCCACATATCTCCCAATTCTCGCTGTTAGTGAGTCTATGCCACTAATAATAGGGCGACCTGGAGCTTTGGTGAGATGTTTGTGGATTTTAGGCAAAAAAAAATATTACTGGTACCCGTGGAATAATAGGAATCAGATGGGCCTTTTCGTTCTTGTTGAGTATCCCATGCTCCAAACCATACTTAATCAAGTTAGAAAGCTCTCTCCTAAATCTAAATGTAGGATTGGAGGCCAGTGGAGTGTAGGTTGAACGGTCAGATAGCAGCCTATTCAACTCCTCTATATAATGTGATTTGTCCCTTATCGGCGGGGCGGATCACTATATCACTGCGTTCGCAGATCTGCTTAAGATTAGCTTGAAATTCATTGGCACTTCTAATTTTTGGAACTTTGAGTGCCAACAAATCTTTCAGCACAAGTTCTTTAAAAACCTGCACTGAAGGGGCAACAAAGCCTGGTGGATTAAACAGTGAAGCATTAGCTAAATTTGTGTGACAGATCGAGACATTCACATTCCGTGTAGTCACAATCTGGGAACTAGAACTACTTGGATTATTAGTAGCAGATAGGGACGGGGTAGTGTGAACAATTTGGCTACGATTTCCAATGTGGTTTAAAATAAAATGTCTCTTGATATAAATTTTTCGAATAAATTTATGTATATCGATAAACGTTGCAAACTTGTTGAGTCTATGGGGGGGGGGGGATTTTAAACCTTGACTTAAAACTCTTTGTTCTCCTTCGGACAATAATACAGAACTCAAATTAAAGACACCACTGATATCTAATGCCTTATTTTCTTTGGCCCTGACTCTCCTCCCCCTCTAATGCCTCTCTTTCTTCGTAGCCTTGTTTGCTTCTGTTGTTCATGGGAAAAAAACGGAGGGCAGTGTCTCTCGTGTAGGAATGTAGAGGTCAGTCAACCCACATCCCTGAATAAAATAGAAAGATTCACTCAGAAAAGTGAGGTTCCTCTGGAGCAGGGGTCTCAAACTCAAATTGCCTGAGGGCCACATGACAAGTTTTCATATCCCATGGGGGCCGCATGCAAACTTTTAAAACAATAAACTATACCAGCAATAATATACTATACTATACCCAGCACTGATGTCAGCAAACGCATTATTAACCCCCATCACTGGTGTCAGCAAACGCATTATTAACCCCCATCACTGGTGTCAGCAAACGCATTATTAACCCCCATCGCTGGTGTCAGCAAACGCATTATTAACCCCCATCGCTGGTGTCAGCAAACGCATTATTAACCCCCATCACAGGTGTCAGCAAACGCATTATTAACCCCCATCACTGGTGTCAGCAAACGCATTATTAACCCCCATCACTGGTGTCAGCAAACGTATTATTAACCCCCATCGCTGGTGTCAGCAAACGCATTATTAACCCCATCACAGGTGTCAGCAAACGCATTATTAACCCCCATCACTGGTGTCAGCAAACGCATTATTAACCCCCATCACTGGTGTTAGCAAACACATTATTAACCCCATCACTGGTGTCAGCAAACGTATTATTAACCCCCATCACTGGTGTCAGCAAACGCATTATTAACCCCCATCACTGGTGTCAGCAAACGCATTATTAACCCCCTTCACTGGTGTCAGCAAACGCATTATTAACCCCCATCACTGGTGTCAGCAAACGCATTATTAACCCCCATCACTGGTGTCAGCAAACGCATTATTAACCCCCATCACTGGTGTCAGCAAACACATTATTAACCCCCATCACTGGTGTCAGCAAACACATTATTAATCCCCATCGCTGGTGTCAGCAAACGCATTATTAACCCCCATCGCAGGTGTCAGCAAACACATTATTAACCCCCATCACTGGTGTCAGCAAACGCATTATTAACCCCCATCACTGGTGTCAGCAAACACATTATTAACCCCCATCACTGGTGTCAGCAAACACATTATTAACCCCCATCACTGGTGTCAGCAAACACATTATTAACCCCCATCACTGGTGTCAGCAAACACATTATTAACCC
The DNA here is from genome assembly GCA_029206835.1 of Rana muscosa. NCBI lineage: Eukaryota > Metazoa > Chordata > Amphibia > Anura > Ranidae > Rana > Rana muscosa. Next base: position 339,831,181 of record CM055123.1, on the reverse strand, counting down.
CCATCACTGGTGTCAGCGAACACATTATTAACCCCCATCACTGGTGTCAGCAAACGCATTATTAACCCCCAGCATTATCCCCCTACACTGCACAAATACCCCCCACACTCCATAATTACCCCCCACACTCCATAATTACCCCCAACACTGCACAAATACCCCCACACTGCACAAATACCCCCACACTGCACAAATACCCCCACACTGCACAAATCCCCCCACACTGCACAATTACCTCCCACACTCCATAAAATGCCCCCACACTGCACAAATAGCCCCACACTACACAATTACCTCCCACACTCCATAAAATACCCCCCAACACTGCACAAATAGCCCCACACTACACAATTACCCCCCACACTACACAATTACCCCCACACTCCATAAAATACCCCCCACACTGCACAAAATACCCTCCACACTGCACAAAATACCCCCCACACTGCACAAAATACCCCCCACACTGCACAAAATACCCCCACACTGCACAAAATACCCCCCACACTCCATAAAATACCCCCCACACTGCACAAATGGCCCCACACTGCACAAATAGCCCCCCACACTCCAAAAAATACCCCCCACATGGCACAAATAGCCCCACACTGCACAAGTACCCCCACACTGCACAAATCCTCCCACACTCCATAAAATACCCCCCACACTCCATAAAATCCCCCCACACTCCATAAATACCCCCCACACTCCATAAAATACTCCCACACTGCACAAATCCCCCCACACTCCATAAAATACCCCCACACTCCATAAAATACCCCCCACACTCCATAAAATACCCCCCACACTCCATAAAATACCCCCCACACTGCACAAATCCCCCCACACTCCATAAAATACCCCCCACACTGCACAAATCCCCCCACACTCCATAAAATACCCCCCACACTGCACAAATAGCCCCACACTACACAATTACCCCCCCTCCACACTCCATAAAATACCCCATTCACCCCACTAAGGACTTTGCCTCACTCACCTCTCCTGGCAGTCAGGATCGTCTGGCTCCCGAGTCCTCTCCTCCTGGCTTCCACAGAGGCCTAGTGACAGGGCACCCAGAGAACACAATCTCCCGCTCTGAGCAGCAGGACCCTGGATCGGGGCTCTGATCGTCAGTGCTTAGGTGGGCGGGGCGATGGGCGGATCCTTCCTCCGCTCTGTTCTCTCTCTGGGCTGCGGCAGTGTGCAGCGGAGAGGACAGAGGTGATAGAGAGGTAAAGCTCTTCGGCGCCTCCCCCTCTGCGGTGCCTGTGCAAAAAGACGTCCTGGATCGGCGCTGCGGGCCATTTTTAACCAGTCCGCGGGCCACAAATGGCCCGCGGGCTGGTACTTTGAGACCCCTGCTCTGGAGGGACTTTAGTTTGGGTGACTGTTAAACCTCATGTAAATAGATATACCAAAAGGTTCTTTATAGATATTTTAGTGAAAAAAGACAATGAACAGTTGCTACTAGATGACATGACATATCCAAATATAGGCAGGCACCAATGGGAAAAAAAGCGCGAATTACAGATAACGGTTGAAAGCAGTGACAATACATAAAAACCAACTCTGTCTAGGCGGTAAGACAGAAGGAACCCAACGTTTCAAGGCTTTTTGTATTGGTAGAGCCTCTTCTTCAGGGGTGGGAGATTGCACTATAGCAGCAACGCTATCTGTATTCAGTAAAAAAGAAAGAAAAGGTAGGAAAAAGGACAAAAACAAAAATTATAAAAGCATGCCAACTGTCCAGTGTTCATCATCCGTGCTTGGTAATGCAACCATGGTTTCCATGGCTGCGGCCATAGCCTTTCCTGCGTTGCGAGACCTTGACGCGTGACCTTGACGCGTGACGTCACTTCTCCGTGCCGTCCCCCGTCGCTCCTGACGGGGATATGACGCATGCACGCTCGGTCGTCCTCCTTAGGGAGAGTGTCTGACTTCCATGGCAATCTGGAATATGCCTGGAGAGGTGAGGTGTGCGTGCCGCTGAACTCGGGGGGTGTTACCTAGGTTCGCTCCTGTGGACTCTCCACCCCACTCACCTGGGTCTAATTCTCATTAGATAAGCACTATAAAAAGAGATGGTCATGCACTAGCGCCTCACTCCTGTCAGCAGTGAGCCACACTAAGCATGTTATCCGGCATAGCCTGGTAAGCCACCATTTATGCTATTGCGAATCTGATTCCATGGATGCTAAGGATCTTTTGAATCCTTCATCTTCTCTCTTTCTCTCTTGTTTTGCTATCTCCTGCCGCAGAATTTCAAGATTTATACAGGCAGCCGATACTTCAGGCTTTGGGCTTACTGCTCCTGGCAAACAACTTTTGCTATACCTAGGTAAGTTATATTATTGAATCTGTGGGAAGCTTGGATTTTTTCTCTTCCCCCTCCCCCTTTTTCCTTGGATCCTTTTTTGGATCCTGCTTACCTTCCCTGTATAAATTTTTACAATTTTGTTTTTGTAGTATTACAACTGGTATTTTTTGCCCTTGAAATTCAAGAATTGTGGTAGTAGTTGGCCCAATCTCTTCATTCTTATAGTGTGGCTCAGGAGGGATGGTGAGACTATCTCAGGTAGGCCTTTTGGTTTCCCAGTCCTATAGTGCTCATTTGAATACAATATCCAAAATGAGTCTAATACTCATCATCTTTTTATATTCAGGCACGTGAGTGGCTTTCGGGCTGACCCTATTCATTTAGGCGGCCCTCTGTTTATGGAGGTCCCTGGATGCTCCTTACGCCCTCTGTGAACCCGTGTAGGCTGGTATATATATCACCTGGGTTGGAGTGACCGCCCCCTTCTGGTCCTGGTTGGAAGTGAGGATACAGCCCTGATCGGTTATTCAATCCAAGTTTCTATGGATTTTTAAACAATATAAATTTGCTACTGATGCTTGAACAATACGCACATTCTTTACGCTTAGGGTGAGTAATGCAAGAACCTCCATATCTGTTTATATATGGTTATCTGTGCATGATGAACACTGGACAGTTGGCATGCTTGTATAATTTTTGTCCTTTTTTTTTTCCTACCTTTTCTTTCTTTTTTTACTGAATACAGATAGCGTTGCTGCTATAGTGCAATCTCCCACCCCTGAAGAAGAGGCTCTACCAATACAAACAGCCTTGAAACATTGGGTTCCTTCTGTCTTACCCCCTAGACAGAATTGGTTCTTATGTATTGTCACTGCTTTTAACCGTTATCTGTAATTTGCGCTTTTTTTCCCATTGGTGCCTGCCTATATTTGGATATGTCATGTCATCTAGTAGCAACTGTTCATTTTCTTTTTTTGATTTTTTTTGATTTTGCTTAAATTATTGGTGTGTAATGTTACCACACCAACCTTCAAAATTTGTCTCATTTTGCCTCAAGGAGGTTTGTGTCCCTTGTTAATAACAATAATATTATTTGAAATGTCCCTGCCTACTCCCTAGCAAACTCTCTTTTGAAATACAAATCACATAGTCAAGTATTTGAAGCCAAAAAAAAAGAATCCTTTATTTAGGTACATTACAAATTAAAGGGGAAGGCAGCACTGGAGAGCCTGCTTGCATTTGTGCATCCTTTGGACCCCACAACAACCATCCAAGATGTGAAAACCAAACTATTGAATAAAAAAAAAAAAAAAAAAAGGAGCCCAATCTTGGCTTGAACTCCCAGAGGTCAGGAACAGCAGCAGATAAGTCATATATGTCCCCAGTCTGTGGTACTACAGCAGGCATTATTTTTTCCTCTTCCTTGTAGCCTTCTATCCAGCCTTCTCTCCAGCCTTCTCTGCAGCCTTCTCTGCAGCCTTTGTTGCTTGCTTCCTCGGAGGCTGGGGATCAGGAGGAGAGGAGGTGGCAGGAGGAGTAGTAGGAGGAGGAGGAGGAGGTGGAGGAGTAGGGACAACCTCAGTGATGTCGGTGAACTTGGTCAGTTCACCGAGCAACCCCTTGTTAATGACCTTCAGCAGAAGGTTCTCACTATATAGCTTTTGCCGCAAGTCCATTTGGCCTAACTTATGGGCCAGGACTGCGGCAAAGCCCTCCTCAGCAGAGGGTGCCTCTCTGAGGGCCGCAGTAGCCTCTTTTAGGAAGGCTCTTGTTTCCTCCTCCACCTGCCTAGCTCTCCTTGGCCCTCGTTGTTTCATTATCAGGGGGGGCATCTGGGCTCTTGTGCTGGGCCCAGCCTCCTCCTGTGTGCCACTGGGCCCTGCCTTCTCCTGGTCCCCAACATCACCCTCTTCCTGGCTCTGCTCTGGCTGTAAAAAAAGAAAGGGACATTCTTTATTTTTTGCCACCATCAATCACACACATTGTTCACCTCCAGACATTTTTTAATTGAATGTCAAAAGTTATTAAATTTGCATAGATTCCGCCTCCTGATATTGTTGCCTTGTCCACATCAAATTTGACCACTACTGTATCTTGCTCTTTAAATCCTAATTTTTTATAACATTAAATACCTAACAATACTAACATCAATTTAAAATCATCACTTTTGTAACATATAGGCCTTATGCCCACGGACGTTTTTACAGCCGCGTTTTTGAGCGTTTTTTTACAGCTTAAAAACGCCTGTCCATGTTAGTCTATAGCTTCATGCCCACCTAGACGTTTTTGAGCTGCAAATAGCATAGACGTTTTTAAGCTGTAAAAAAAACCCAGGACCAGTGCGTTCCTCAGCGTCAGAATTAGGCAGAAAAAAACGCGAGCGTCAAAAAACGCGCACTAACGCACAAAAACGCGCACTAACGCGCGGTCGCGTTTTTAGCTCCGACGTTTTTTTTTGTTTTTGTTTTTTTTCAAAAAAAAAAAATATTTACAATAACATGGACAGGCGTTTTTAAGCTGCAAAAAACGCAGCTGTAAAAACGCCAGTGGGCATGAGGCCATAAATGTAGATATCAATACTTTACCTGGCTCCATATATCCAAATCTGCCTCCTCAAGAACCTCATCTTGATCCTCAGAGGAAGCCAGAGCAGGGTTGCTAGGAAGGCTGGAGGGCTGGCTGCAAGGAAGGCTGGAGGGCTGGCTACAAGGAAGGCTGGATTGACCTCTGGGGGGAAGGGTGGACAGATTCCCGCACTTCCAGCTGGTCATCCAGGAAAGATAACTTGCTGTAGTACCACAGACTGGGTTTATAAACCTTATCTGCAGCAGCACCTGACCTCTGGGACTTCAGGACCATATTCCTCTGGGTCCTGTATGTCCCCCTGATGGTAGCAATTTTGGTTTTCACATCTTGGAAAGTTGTTGTGGGTATCTGTGTTTGCACAAATGCAAGCAGGCTCTCCAGTGCTGCTGTCCTGGCCACTTTATTTTTATTTCCACCACTTTTTGTCTGCCAAAGGATAGGGAGTTCTTTCCATTTATCAATGAACTCCCCCATAAACTCTGGGTTTTTGAAACTATTCACTCTCTCTGTAAAATCAAGAAACAAGAAAATACATATGTTTCAGGCAACATTCATCAAATCAGCATTTTCCACGGATTTTCAAGCCCCAAATCTCCTCCTCTGATGAAACCCAAATCCTTAAAATGTTATGTACCTTGGTCAACACGTTCGTTGCTAACTCCCTCTCCCGCCAAATGAACGTATTTTCGACACATGGATCTTCACTTGATATACACTGCGCATGCGTGAAACTCCGCATGCTTTCCCCACCCCTGACGTTCGATATTGTACTTTCTCCACCCCTTCTCGCTCGTCGTAGTGCTTAACAACATGGCGGAGACACAGGTGGCTGAGATTACCTCTACAGAGGAGGAAATTCCAGAGGAGCCCAAATCCCGATCCAGGAGATATAAAGGCATCCAACATGTCATTCGAGGAAATGGTGGAGATGGTCGCCATTTTGAGGAGGGAGGATTATGATGCCAAGCATGGGCCGTATAAAAGGCCTAATCTTGTCAAGACAAAAATTATGGGCAAAGTGGTCAAAACTCTTCACCAAAAATTTGGGGTGTGCAGAACGAAGGAACAGCTCAGAAAACGATGGTCTGATCTGAAGTTGCTGGAGCCCGACCAATACAAAAGAATCAAGAAAGTTTTAGGAAAAAGTAAGTACTTTTTCTTCATTTTCCCTGCTAAAGATTATTACTTGTATTAAGTCGTGTATATTTGACTTTGATATAGTACAGTGAAAGATACCAACTTTCATGTTCGTCCGCACAGTAAACGGACGTAGTAAACCTCTTTCTCCGTACAGTTCCTAAACCGATGTTTTTGGATCATCCAGTGTGAACACCCAAATTTCAAATTTTTTTTTGGGGAGTAAATTTGGTAAACAAGTTGCTTTATTTTTATAATCCAAATGACATTTAAAAAAAAAAAAGGGTATGCATTGTAATGTTAAGGGAGAGAATGCTCAGCAGCTGATTAAACATCTGAACGCAGTAGTACAAGTGTGGGACAAAACCCCTACATTTTTAGGGTGTCACACACAGGTGATCCTGTGTATATACTTTGGGGTGTTACAATGTGTCAAACTTTGTTTCAAAAAGTATATGCTCTGGTTTTGGCTATGTATCCAATCATGTGTTCCGGTTGTCACTGGGGGTACATTTAAAAATGGACCACACTTCCAAATACAAATTTATTTTTCAGGGTTTTTTTTGCAAAAAAATTATTAGTTACTAATGAAACAATACCTTTTATTGCAATCTCCATAGGGCTTCAAAAAGCTACGCCAGATGAGCCTATAAATCCAACACCTTCAACAATACCCCCAGAACCACATGATGGAGAGTAACGTGAAGTTGTGGAAGTGGAAAGTGGCACCACAACAGGTCAGTGTCAAACCAGACAGATGCAGGTTAATAGATGTAGGCCTACATATTCTATACTACATGATTTTTTTTTATTTAGGTGCAGTTGTGGCCGAAGACCCCGAAAAGTTTACACATCACAGTGCCCAGATCCTGATCCAATACCTCATGGTCTGCTGTCGTGACCTTGAAAAAATAAAGGGAGACTTGATAGAGATCAGGCAAAATACCAAGCGGGTTGAGGAAAGGCTACAAAATATCATGGCTGTGCTTGGGCGTGTATAATGTTTTAACACAAAAGAACGTTGAACTTGCTGTGTTTTGGCAGGTTTGTTTTTCTTTTAAGCTTTAATGAATAGTGCATGTTTACATTTTCACAATATTTTTTTAGATTTTTTTTTTTTTTATGCATGGCTGTTCATGCGTTTTACCCCCAAAAATATTTTTATGACATCTACATTTAAAAGGAAGTTTCCTAAAAAAAAAAAAAGGTATTTTCTTACCAAGAATTTGTGGCTTCATTATGTAAATGTTGTGCAAAGTGAACTAATCAATGTTTTGTGTTTACACTGACAATGAAGGCTAATTAAGAAAGCAAAATACACATGGCACTACAAGTGCACTAGAAAAACCTACGAGAAACCTAAAAGAATATTAAATTAAAACACCAAACCAATATTTTCTCCAAAAAAGGTTTTATTTTTACAAATAATAATGTTAAAATTCATCCGGCATATCAATGGCCCCCCTACCCACAAAATAATCGACATATTGTTGACGGACCTCACATCCAGTTTGGGGGGCCAAGCCTGGACGGCCAGCTTCCAGGGCCACTAAATTTTCAGATTCCAATAATGAGGCCTCAGGCCCACTCAGTCATATAATTGGTTGAATGCACCCTGAGAAAATTATGGAGCACACAACAAGCCATTACTACATGGTTCCATTTGTAAGGGGCAAGGTGGATGGAGGTGAGGAACAGGCGGAATCGGCTGGCCATGATGCCAAAGGCATTTTCTACCACCCTTGTTGCTCTGGCCAGCCAATAGTTGAACACCCTCCTCTCAAGGGTGAGGGTGCGTTGCGGGAATGGCCTCATCAAATGGGGACCCAGGCCAAACGCCTCATCCGCCACAAAGACAAATGGGAGTCCCTCCACATTCTGCTCCGCTGGTGGCAAGGCCAGCTGATCCAAAAGGAGCCGTTCCCCAAACTCCGTCTGTGCAAAGACTCCTCCATCAGACATCCTGCCATTCTTGCCAACGTCCACATAGAGGAATTCGTAGGTGGCCGACACCACTGCCATCATGACGATGCTGTGGAACCCCTTATAATTATAATAAAAGGATCCCGAATGGGGTGGTAGGACGACCCGAACATGTTTGCCGTCGATGGCCCCTCCACAGTTCGGAAAGTTCCATCGTTGGGCAAACTCAGATGCCACATTCTGCCATTCATGTGGCGTAGAAGGGAACTGTGGAATTAAATAAAAAATAAATTAATACTTTGAGACAGAAACATTGAAAGCAGATTTAAGAAAACCATTCATGGCCAACATTGGGAGAAACAGAAAAATTAAAACATTATTAGTAAGCAACAACAAACCAAAAACAAACCCAAAATAAAAACTGGGGGGGGGGTTGAAGATGAGTTGGGGAGATCACAAATGAAGGCTGTAGCACTCTGTATGAAGTTTAAAAAGATGTAACATTCCTAGGCAATCTTTAGGGTGCGTTTAGGGTAAAGCACTACGATGGAGCATAGAATAAAATACATGGAAATGACTAGGCAAGGTGGGTATGGCCCCAGGATAGCATGCTGGAGAGGTTAGGTAAGGCAAATTTAAATGTAGGCCTAATAAAAACATTCCCAAAAATAAGTAACCATGTGGAGAAAGGGGACATTCCCTGCAGCTAAGAATCATGGGAATAAGGGACTGCTAATAAACCCCAAAAAAAAATTAACAAAGAAATACATACAATGTGAGGTTTGAAATAAGAACACTTACCTTAATATAGTCCTCCTGCAAAACTTGAAGGATGGCAGAACACGTCTCTGGTATAATGATACCCAGAGCCTGGGGGGATATGCCTGTGGAGAACTTTAGGTCCTGCAGGCTTCTCCCAGTCGCCAGGTATCGCAACGTGGCAATGAGCCTCTGCTCTGCACTGATGGCTTCACGCATAACGGTGTCCTGCCTGGTAATGTAGGAGGACACCAAAGCCAACAGATGCTGAAATACGGGGTCAGACATCCTGAGAAAATTCCTGTAGTCCTCAGGATTATTCTCCCTGATCTCCCGCAACAAAGGCATATGGCAGAACTGGTGCCGCTGGAGCAACCAATTCTTGGTCCATGAACTCCTCCTCACTCTGTTCATGGCCTGGAGTCGGGATACAGCATGAACCCCGGCACCAACTACAGCACGAACTCTACGAGGAGTACGTAGCCGCAACATGGCTAGATAACGGTCGGCAGCTCAGAACGAACTAGAAGAACGAACGGAAGAACAGCAAGGCCTATGAAGAACAAGCTGAAAAACAGGAACGAGCAGACAAGAACGCACTGAATAAACAGATACGAATTGACTACAAGCACTGCAAGACAGATACGAACCCACAGGCACAAACTGAACTCCACAAAACGATCTTCAAAGCACGAAGACTGAAAAGCGCGAATCGTCTCTCACCAAACTTTTACTAACACGCAGTAACACGAAATTAGCAAAAGCGTCCCAAAGGGTGGCGTCATTAGAACGGAACTTCCCCTTTATAGTGCCGTCGTACGTGTTGTACGTCACTGCGCTTTGCTTGAACGTTTTTTAAAATGATCGTGTGTATGCAAGACAGGCTTGAGAGGAAACATGAAAAAAAGACGACGAGAAAAACGTTGGTTTAAAAAATGGCATGAAAAACGATCGTGTGTACGCCGCATTAGGCCTCGTACACACGACCGGTTTTCTCGGCAAGAAACAACAAGAAAACTGCTCTCTATTTTCTCATCAGGATTCTCGTTTTTTCTTGTCGGGATTCTCGTCGGTCTGTTTCCCGACGAGAAAGCCGGTCGTGTGTATGCTTTTCCGAGTCTTAAAAAACAGTGCATGCTCAGAATCAAGTATGAGGAGCGCTCCTTCTGGTAAAACTAGAGTCCATAATGGAGATAGCACATTCGTCACGCTGTAATGAACTGAAAGCATGAAGACTGAAAAGCGCGAATCGTCTCTCCCCAAACTTTTACTAGCACGCCGTAACACGAGATCAGCAAAAGCAGCCCAAGGGGTGGCACCATTGGAATCGAACTTCCCCTTTATACTGCTGTCGTACGTGTTGTACGTGACCGCACTTTACAACGACGAGATTTGGAATTGATAGTGTGTATGCAAGGAAAGCTTGACAAGAATCTCGTCAAGCTTGACAAGAATCTCGTTGAGAAAAACGACAGTTTTTTTTTCGACGAGATTCTCGGTCGTGTGTACTAGGCTTAAGGAACAGACTGCTTATTTCATCAGTCTGTTCAGTATTTCCATCAAACACTCCATCAACATTGATATTGTATTCAGATCTAAAATCGAAGATATTAATAGTAAAGTAATAAGCGGCAATGTCTCGTATGCAAACAAATATAAAGAAAAAAAGGAAACCTGAAGGCTAACGCTGCGCTGAAAAACTGTTGAAAAATAGAGTGATTTCTTAAAAGCAGCCAGCAGCTAAGAATTCAGTACAGGTGAGGCTGCGCTGATAGGCACTGATGAGGCATCGCTGATGAGCACTGGTGAGTATAATACACTCTTGAATGTGCTTTAATATGCATGGTTTTCCCTTTTATGAACAAGAAAATAATGATGTTATGCGGTTGGACTGGTAAGGGCCGTCTGTACCGCAGGGCAAATGAGGCAGCTGCCCAGGGCCTTGTCACTGGGGCCCAAAGCAGAGCAGCCCATTAAGCCCGCGTGCTGCCCGCAAATCGGCAAATCAGTGCTGTAAATCCCCACATACAGTCTGTCACTGTCATCAGCGCGCACAGTGCAGCAGTGCCAGTGCTGCATTTTCTCGATCGAGGAGCGAGCCGTGGGTGGGCGGGGCCTTGAGCTCCACTGACGCTCTGGCCCCGTTCCTTGCTATGCGTGCACAGTCACTGCTGCCTGCCTATACCTGATCGAAGGAGCGGAGGCCTCGGTAGGAGGAGTCAGACCGTGGAGTGCTGCCTGCAGAGGCGTACCAAGTGGGGGTCGGGGGGTGCCCCAGGTACCACACACTGGGGGGGTGTCAGGCCGGAATGCCCCCCCCCCTCCACGACTGAAGCAGTGACAGTGCCGCAGTGACAGGCAGGTTAGAACAGGGAGAGAGAGGCGAGCTGCTGGCCGTTGCATTGCAGGGGGGCGGGGGGTTGTCTGGTGCGGGGTGACACCACTGCACCTGACCAACCATCCCCTTCTTTTATGGCCATGGGCTGTCTGAGCGGTCCTGGGCCGGATGTCACAGAGGCACAGCGAGCAGAGTGAAAGCCGCCTCCCCCTCCAGTGTTTATGTGTACACAGGGGTAGGGGACCTGCTATGCCTGTGCCGAGCTGATCTGAGGTATTGATTGGGATGGGGGGAAGGGGGGTCCATCTGTGCTGAAGGGGGATCTGTGGCAGTGCGGAATAGGGGGGTCTGTGCTGAAAGGGGGGTACATCTGTGCTGAAGGGGGTCTGTGCTGAATTTGGGGTGTCTACTGAATGGGGGGGTCTGTGTGGGATGGGGGTTCTGTGCTGAAGGGGGGTTTGTGTGGACTAGGGGGGGTCTGTGCTGAAGGAGGGGTGTCTGCTGAATGGGGGATTCATCTGTACTGAAGAGGGTCTATGCGGAATGGGGGGTCTGCTGAATGGGGGGGTCTCTGTGCTGAATGGGGGGATCTGTGCTAAAGGGGGGGTCTGTGCTGAATGGGAGGTTCCATCTGTGCTGAAGGAGGTTCTGTGCGGAATGGGGGGTCTGTGCTGAAGGGGGGGTACATCTGTGCTATAGGGGGGCCTGTGCTGAATAGGGGGGTCTGTGCTGAATGGGTGGGTCTGTGCGGAATGGGGGGGGTCTGTGCTAAATGGGGGTCTGCGCTGAAGGGGGTCTGTGCTGAGGAGGGCTGTATAATGTAAAGGGGTCCAGAGGTGCAGGGTGCTGTGTAATGTAAAGGGGTCCAGTGATACAGGGTGCTGTGCAGGGATGAGCCGAACACCCCCCTGTTCGGTTCGCACCAGAACCTGCGAACAGACAGAATGTTTGTGTGAACTTTAGAACCCTATTAAATACAATGGACTCGAACGTTCGAAATCTAAAGTGCCAATTATAAAGGCTAATGTGCAATTTATTGTCCTAAAAAAGTGTTTGGGGACCCCAGGGGACATGTATCAATGCAAAAAAAGGTTTAAAAAAATAGACGTTTTTACGGGAGCGGTGATTTTAATAATGCTTAAAATGAAAAAATAAAAGTGAAATATTCCTTTAAATTTCGTACCTGGGGGGTGTGTATGATATGCATGTAAAGTGGCGCATGTTTCCCGTGCTTAGAACTGTCCCTGCACAAAGTGTCATTTTTGAAGGAAAAAAAGTCATTTAAAACTCACTCGCGGCTATTAATGAATTGTCGGCTTTTATCAATACATAGAAAAGTCATTGATAAAAAAAAAAAAGCGTGGGGGTTCCCCCAAATTCAATTACCAGGCCCTTTAGGTCTGGAATGGATATTAAGGGGAACCCCGCCGCAAATTTAAAAAAAAATGGCGTGGGGTTCCCCCTAAATATCCATACCTGGCCCTTGAGATCTGGCATGGATTTTAAGGGGAACTCCACCCCAAATGTAAAAAAAATGGCGTGGAGTCCCCCCAAAAATCCATACCAGACCCTTATCCGAGCACGCAACCTGGCCGGCCGCAGGGGAAGAGGGGGGGACGAGAGAGCGGCCCCCCTCCCTCCTGAACCGTACCAGGCCACATGCCCTCAACATGGGGAGGATGTCCCCATGTTGATGGGGACAAGGGCCTCATCCCCACAACCCTTGCCCGGTGGTTGTGGGGGTCTGCAGGCGGGGGGCTTATCGGAATCTGGAAGACCCCTTTAACAAAGGGGACCCCCAGATCCTGGCCCCCCCATGTGAATTGGTAAGGGGTACGTTGTACCCCTACCATTTCACGAAGAAAGTGTCAAAAAATTTAAATAAAAACACACACCTTGGAAAAGTCCTTTATTAAAAAATAATTAAAAAAATAAAAACATTCCAGCAATGAAATCCAGTGTCCCGCGGCGATCCCGATGTCCAGCGCTGTCCGTCATTGGTTGTGCCTGTGCGGACCTGATGGGGAACTTCCTCCGCTGTATTTTAAATGTATAGACCCGCCCCTTCTAAAGTTCCCCATCAGGTCCGCTCAGCGGACCAGATGCGGAACATGAGAAGGGGCGGGTCTATACATGTATTACACAGCGAATGAAGTTCCCCATCAGGTCCGCCTCCTCGGTATGTCCAACCCCGCCTACGTCATTGGCTTGAGCGGGAAACTTCCTTCACTGTGTAAATTTAAATTACACAGTGAAGGAAGTTCCCCGCTCAGGGCAATGACATAGGCGGGGTCGGACATACCGAGGAGGCGGACCTGATGGGGAACTTCATTCGCTGTGTAATACATGTATAGACCCGCCCCTTCTCATGTTCTGCATCTGGTCCGCTGAGCGGACCTGATGGGGAACTTTCGAAGGGGCGGGTCTATACATTTAAAACACAGCGGAGGAAGTTCCCCATCAGGTCCGCACAGGCACAACCAATGACGGACAGCGCTGGACATCGGGATCGCCGCGGGACACTGGATTTCATCGCTGAAATGTTTTTTTATTTTTTAATAAAGGACTTTTCCAAGGTGTGTGTGTTTTTATTTACATGTTTTGACACTTTCTTCGTGAAATGGTAGGGGTACAATGTACCCCTTACCAATTCACATAGGGGGGGGGGCCGGGATCTGGGGGTCCCCTTTGTTAAAGGGGTCTTCCAGATTCCGATAAGCCCCCCGCCCGCAGACCCCCACAACCACCGGGCAAGGGTTGTGGGGATGAGGCCCTTGTCCCCACCAACATGGGGACATCCTCCCCATGTTGAGGGCATGTGGCCTGATACGGTTCAGGAGGGAGGGGGGCTGCTCTCTCGTCCCCCCCTCTTCCCCTGCGGCCGGCCAGGTTGCGTGCTCGGATAAGGGTCTGGTATGGATTTTTGGGGGGACTCCACGCCATATTTTTTTTAATTTGGGGTGGAGTTCCCCTTAAAATCCATGCCAGATCTCAAGGGCCTGGTATGGATATTTAGGGGGAACCCCACACCATTTTTTTTTTAAATTTGCGGCGGGGTTCCCCTTAATATCCATTCCAGACCTAAAGGGCCTGGTAATTGAATTCGGGGGAACCCCCGCGCTTTTTTTTTTTTTTTTTTTTTATCAATGACTTTTCTATGTATTGATAAAAGCCGACAATTCATTAATAGCCACGAGTGAGTTTTAAATGACTTTTTTTCCTTCAAAAATGACACTTTGTGCAGGGACATTTCTAAGCACGGGAAACATGCGCCACTTTACATGCATATTATACACACCCCCCAGGTACGAAATTTAAAGGAATATTTCACTTTTATTTTTTTATTTTAAGCATTATTAAAATCACTGCTCCTAAAAAAACTGCCGTTTTTTTAAAACTTTTTTTTGCATTGATACATGTCCCCTGGGGCAGGACCTGGGTCCCCAAACACTTTTTAGGACAATAACTTGCATATAAGCCTTTATAATTAGCACTTTAGATTTCTCCCATAGACTTTTCGAATTTGCCGTGAACACCCCAAATTGTTCGTTGTTCGGCGAACAGGCAATGTTCGAGTCGAACATGAGTTTGACTCGAACTCGAAGCTCATCCCTAGTGCTGTGTAATGTAAAGGGGTCCAGTGATACAGGGTGCAATGTAATGTAAAGGGGTGCTGGGTGCTGTGTAATGAAAATGGGTCCAGTGGTGCAGGGTGCTGTGTAATGAAAAGGGGTGCAGGGTGCTGTGTAATGTAAAGGGGTCCAGTTATACAGGGTGCTGTGTAATGTAAAGGGGTCCCGTGATACAGGGTGCTGTGTAATGTAAAGGGGTGCAGTGGTGCAGGGTGCTGTGTAATGTAAAGGGGTCCAGTGGTGCAAGGTGCTGTGTAATGTAAAGTGGTCCAGAGATGCAGAGTGCTGTGTAATGTAAAGAGGTCCAGTGACGCAGGGTGCTGTGTAATGTAAAGGGGTCCAGTGATGCAGGGTGCTGTGTAATGTAAAGGGGTCCAGTGATACAGGGTGCTGTGTAATGTAAAGGGGTCCAGTGATGCAGGGTGCTGTGTAATGTAAAGGGGTCCAGTGGTGCAGGGTGCTGTATAATTTAAAGGGGTCCAGTGGTGCAGGGTGCTGTGTAATGTAAAGTGGTCCAGAGATACAGAGTGCTGTGTAATGTAAAGGGGTCCAGTGATGTAGGGTGCTGTGTAATGTAAAGTACAGTGACCAGACGTCCCTGATTTCCAGGGGGCAGTCCCCGTATTAAGGACATGGTCCCCAGTCCAAGACCGTCCCCGTTTTTGTCACCGGATCGCAGGCAGGGGCCGGGCTGCGGTCACCGCTTTTTTCCCCCTGCAGTGCCGATTCAGCCCCGATACCCCCCGAGTGGCACACAGCTGACTGCACACACACACACACACACACACACACACACACAGCTGCACTGGCCGCTCTGCTGAATGGAAGAAAGAAGCAGGGAGGGGGCGGAGCCCAGACTGACACTCGTGTTCACACAGAGGTCACACTACACCCGACCATTGGCTGCAGCCTGCAGAGAGACTACATGTGATGGAGAGAGGGGGTGCAGTATACAGAGAGTGAGAGGGGGTACAGTATACAGAGAGAGGGGGGTACAGTATACAGAGAGGGGGTTTTACAGTATACAGAGAGGGGGTTACAGTATATAGAGAGAGAGGGGGTACAGTGTACAGAGAAAAAGGGGGTTTACAATATACAGAGAGGGAGGGGGTACAGTATACAAAGAGGGGGGTTACAGTATACAGAGAGGGGGGTTGCAGTATACAGAGAGGGAGGGGGTTACAGTATATATAGAGAGAGGGGGTACAGTATACAGAGAAAAAGGGGGTTTACAATATACAGAGAGGGAGGGGGGTACAGTATACAAAGAGGGAGAGGGGGGTACTGTATACAGAGAGGGGGGTTGCAGTATACAGAGAGGGGGGTTGCAGTATACAGAGAGGGGGGTTGCAGTATACAGAGAGGGGGGTTGCAGTATACAGAGAGGGGGGTTGCAGTATACAGAGAGGGAGGGGGTTACAGTATACAGAGAGGAAGAGGGGTTACAGTATACAGAGAGGGAGGGGGGTTACAGTATACAAAGTGGTAGAGGGGGGTTACAGTATATACAGAGAGGGAAGGGGATACAGTATACAAGCGAGATAGAGAAAGGGGTGGGTACAGAATATACAGAGAGAGAGAGGGGGTTACAGTGTATACAGAGGGGGAGATACAGTATATGCAGAGAAAAGGGGGATACAGTATATACAGAGAGAGAGGTGGGGATACAGTATATACAGAGAGAGGGGGTACAGTATATACAGAGAGAGAGGGGGATACAGTATACAGATAGACAGAGGGGGATGCAGTATATACATAGAGGGGGAGATACAGTATATACAGAGAGAGAAGATACAGTATACAGAGAGAGGAGGAGATACAGTATACAGAGAGAGAGGGGTTACAGTATATACAGAGAGGGGGGAATGATACAGGTTATACAGAGAGAAAGGGGGCGGTACAGTGTATATACTGTACCCTTTCTCTATGTATACTGTAACGCCCCCCTTTCTCTCTGTATATACTGTATCATTCCCCCCTCTCTGTATATACTGTATCCCCCTCTCTGTATATACTGTACCCCCTCTCTCTGTATACTGCATCTCCCCTCTATCTGTGTATATACTGTGTCCCCCTCTATATACTGTAGCCCCTCTCTCATCTATTTCTCTCTATCCTGGATCTTCCCTCTCTGTATATACTGTATCTCCCCCTCTCTCTCTCTCTGTGTATACTGTATCTCCCCTCTCTCTGTATTCTGTATCTTTCCTCTCTGTATATACTGTATCTCCCTCTCTCTCTGTATATACTGTACCCTCTCTCTCTGTATACTGTATCTTCCCTCTCTGTATATACTGTATATCCATCTCTCTCTCTCTCTCTCTCTCTCTCTCTCTGTATGCTGCATCTCCCCATCTCTCTGTATACTGTAACTTCCCTCTCTGTATATACTGTATCTCCCCTCTCTCTCTCTCTGTATATACTGTACCCTCTCTCTCTGTATACTGTATCTTCCCTCTCTGTATATACTGTATATCCATCTCTCTCTCTCTCTCTCTGTATGCTGCATCTCCCCATCTCTCTGTATACTGTAACTTCCCTCTCTGTATATACTGTATCTCCCCTCTCTCTCTCTCTGTATATACTGTACCCTCTCTTTCTGTATACTGTATCTTCCCTCTCTGTATATACTGTATCTCCTCCTCTCTCTGTATTCTGTATCTTCCCTCTCTGTATATACTGTATCTTCCCTCTCTGTATATACTGTATCTCCCCTCTCTCTGGATATACTGTACCCTCTCTTTCTGTATACTGTATCTTCCCTCTCTGTATATACTGTATCACCTCCTCTCTCTGTATTCTGTATCTTCCCTCTCTGTATATACTGTATCTCCCCTCTCTCTCTCTGTATATACTGTACCCTCTCTCTTTCTGTATACTGTATCTTCCCTCTCTGTATATACTGTATCTTCCCTCTCTGTATATACTGTATCTCCCTCTCTCCCTCTCTCTCTCTCTCTGTATACTGCATCTCCCCCTCTCTCTGTATACTGTATCTTCCATCTCTGTATATACTGTATCTCCCACTCTCCCTCTCTCTTTCTGTATACTGCACCTCCCCCTCTCTCTGTATTCTGTATCTTCCCTCTCTGGGGAGAACAATATATACAGAGAGAGAGGGGAGATGCAGTATACAGAAAGAGAGAGAGAGATGGGGGGAAACGGTATATACAGAGAGAGGGAGGGGGGATACAGTATATACAGAGAGAGGGGGTAGAGTATACATAGAGAGGAGGATACTGTATATACAGAGGGAAGATACAGTATATAGAGAGAGCGGGAGATACAGTATATAGAGAAATATGTATTTGTATAATATCAATAATTCCATTGAAAAGTATTTTTTCTATCTTATCTTCTTAACCACTTCAGCCCCGGAAGAATTTACCCCCTTCCTGACCAGAGCACTTTTTGCGATACGGCACTGCGTCGCTTTTACTGACAATTGACGTCCTTTTTTTCCCACAAATAGAGCTTTATTTTGGTGGTATTTGATCACCTCTGCGTTTTTTTTTTTTTGCCCTATAAACAAAAATAAAGCGACAATTTTGAAAAAAATGCAATATTTTTTACTTTTTGCTATAATAAATTTCCCCAAAAAATATATATTAAAAAAACTTTTTCCCCCAGTTTAGGCCGATGCGTATTCTTCTATGTATTTTTGGTAAAAAAATCGCAATAAGCATTCATTGATTGGTTTGCGCAAAAGTTATAGCGTCTACAAAATAGGGGATCGTTTTATGGCATTTTTATTAATAATTTTTTTTTTTTACTAGTAATGGTGGCGATCAGCGATTTTTATCGTGACTGCGACATTATGGTGGACATATCGGACACTTTTGACACCATTTTGGGACCATTGTAATTTTTACAGCGATGCACTGATTACTGTAAAAATTACACTGGCAGTGAATGGGATTAACCTGTAGGGGGCGTTGAAGTGGTTAAGTGTGACCTAGGGAGTGATTATTACTGTTAGGGGGCATGGCTTGGCCTGACACGTCACTGATCGCTGTTCCCGATGACAAGGAACAGACGATCACTGACAGTGTCACTAGGAAGAACGGGGAGATGTTTGTTTACACTTACCTCTCCCCGTTCTTCAGCTCTGTGACCCGATCGCAGGACACCGGCGGCGATCGGGTTCTGCGTGTCCCGCGGGCGTGGTCACGGAGCTCCCGACAGGGTCGCGAGCACGCCGGCGGCACGCGCCCGACCCACGGCTCGCATCTTAAAGGGGATGTACCTGTATGCCCATATGCACAGCCGTGCCATTCTGTCGACGTATATCGTCGTGCGGCGGTCGGCAAGTGGTTAACATTTGGTAGTCATATCCCCAAAAATTCTAAAAAGTATATATTTTTTATTTGATGGGCAAAATGTGAGAAGTAACGTATATATCATACAATCGTTCCATCAACATATACCATATACACTGCATATATCATTTGAGGAAAATATGCTTATAAAACAAAAATAAAAAATATGTCCCCGGATTTCATTTTAAAAATCTGGTCACCTTAATGTAAAGGGGTCCAGTGGTGCAGGGTGCTGTGTAATGTAAAGGGGTCCAGTGGTGCAGGGTGCTGTGTAATGTAAAGGGGTCCAGTGGTGCAGGGTGCTGTGTAATGTAAAGGGGTCCAGAGGTGCGGTGCTGTGTAATGGTAAATGGGTCCAGTGGTGCAGTTGTGGAGAGGGGGTACACAGTAGTGACAAAGAGATATTGAAGGATGCAGAGGTATGCAGGGGGCACAGTGGGGCGTTTTTACATTTTAACGTGGGGGGGGGGGGGGTGCCAGATATAGGATCCACCCCGGGTGCCAAATGCTCTAGGTATGCCCCTGGCTGCCTGGTGCCTGTTCAAGTGAAACTAGCAGTGTGGAGAATTGATCGGAGCTAAGGTGTACATTTAGTAAACTGATTTCTCGGCAGTTCTCAGAGGAAAATTATCTCCTCTGCAGCCGGTTTATTAAACTGAGAACTTCAGTTCTCAGAGGGAGAACAGAGGAGAAGTGTTTCCTCTGAAAACGGCCGAGATCTGTGTAAAAGTGGGTGGGCTGTCTGTAATCTCGTGAGATATTGTGAGATTACGGTGCTAAAGTTTAAAACAACATGTAATTACATGTTTTCAGACGTGATGTTTTTACTTTTAGGGGTGCTATGTGCCTAAATTTAGGGGTTGGTCTGAGTTAGTAGCTAGGCTCAGACCGCTTCAATTGTTAGGTTTGCTTTGGCTTCTGTTAAGTAATGTTGCTGGTGTGCAGCTCCCTGTGGCCTGTGGGTGGCGCTGTCATGACAGGTCAGGGTTGAACCACAGATAGCGTTGCTGTGCCCTTGGTGTCTCCTCTCGGCGGCGGTGCGGTGCGCGTGGTCGGTCTGCTGTGCATGCTAGGGGAGGATATAAAGGGAGGAGACGCCATTTTAGGGGAGAAATGGAGTAGGAAAAGGAGGGGTACTGAGGAGCAGTACCGAGGAGCAGTCCGTCTGCGCCTCATGGCCCTCCAGGCCATGGGGTGCGTATGGGCGAATCAGTCTCAGGCACCTTTGGCCTGGGACTGCATCTCTTCATGTGGGTTCAGCACCTTTAGCTGACCTACCCCAGAAGGAGGAATTCCAGGGCACTCGAGGGTGACCCGTTCTGGAGAGGGAGCCAGGGATACCGGTGAAGGGAGTCACCGCCTCGGGTGAGGCCTGGTCACCTACAGAGGGATTCTACAATTCCTCAACAGGCCTTGTAACGTGCTTCCATTGGCACCTGTCCTTATGTTACAAGAGCTGGGAAGTTTGGAGCTAGGAAAATTGGGTTCCGATCGTAGCCCTAGGAAGTTCAAGTAAAGTTTGTGCATCACTCCGGCTGCTAGGACCGTGAGAGGGAACTATCCGGGTGGGCAGAGTCCACTCGGGATGGAGTGGTGATACTAAGTGTTGATTGAGTGCCGCGTGCCTGAACCTGCCTCCCTTATACTTTATTCTTCAATCTCCAACTTTCCAAGCATATAGAAAATAAACCTTCGTTCATTGAGGTTTAACCTTGTCTGGACATTGGCCTTATTGATACGCAAACAGACTTTTCCCTACACTCTAGGGATAAGAACCAGCCGAAGGAAGGCAACTCGCTGCAGGACCCAACAATTGTGAACACCGCTTAACCTCTTCACATAGGAGGTCACGGGCATATAGCATGGTGTGCCTTAACTTGCGAGTGAGCCAGGCGAGAAAAAGGTCAGTGTGCTACATTATATACTGTGTGTGTATGTATATATGTGTATATATGTGTATATATATATATATATATATATATATATATATATATATATGCAATGTATACACAGTATTAAAAAACTTATATCAAAAGTTCAGAATAAAACTGTAGCAGCGCTACGGACAAATGTTCATATGTGCGTCTTCTATATAGTCATTTATATAGGTAGTCTAGATAGTGAATGGTGAGTCTGGTTGTGATTGGTCCAAATCCTAATTTCAGTGCTCCTTTCACCAAGGTATGTTCACCACGTGGGAGGCTAAAAATCCCCTTATGGGGATGCACTCACCAGATGTTAGATCAATATAGGCATAGATTTACCATCCTCATCCAGTATTTCTGTCTTCTTACCACAATGTTTAATTTATGGTGCCGCTGACATATGTGAGGAAAAAGAACAGATCCACATAGGGCAGTACTGTATGGAAAATTTATTGTGTAACAATACCCCAAGTACCCCCTTTACAAATGCGCATACCATATATACATAATAAACAGGCGAATAATAAAAAGTGGGTGCTTCAGCGCTTGTAACTTGCCCCTGATGATCGCCAGTATTTAGTTCCTTATGGCGTCTACCTGGTTAGCAAGCCCTGGAGCGCAAGCGTCACTCCCG
This sequence comes from Rana muscosa, assembly GCA_029206835.1. Taxonomy (NCBI): domain Eukaryota; kingdom Metazoa; phylum Chordata; class Amphibia; order Anura; family Ranidae; genus Rana; species Rana muscosa. Next base: position 339,809,608 of record CM055123.1, on the reverse strand, counting down.
GTTTGCTTGGTGTGTTTGGTCACGCCCTGATGTTTCGTCACTTCCTGACTTCTTCTGAGGGCGTGACCTACCACCATAGCAACCGGTGTTTTATACACACAGACATCCCGCCCACTATGATGCCGGATCGCTCTTCCTGCACGTACGTCGTTACACATGTGCACTAGAGGATCCGCGTCTATGCCAAGCTGTGGGCGAAAGTGCTCCATTGAACCGACCCGTGCTGCGCTGCCCTGATTGGTGCGCAGACACGATGTGCAGCCCAATGAAATCTTGTGTTTACCATGTCCCAGGACTTTGCAAGACATGGATGATATTTTTAACTCATTGCAGTACGGATAATACATTATGGACTTATTGGACTAGAAAGAACTCTTCTTAACTGACATATAATCATATAATCCAGCAGCCATTACAAAGCATTATCTTAAAGAAGAAAACAAAAAAAACATTATCTAAAGGCCATATGAGAAACATCTGTGCGATGTTCAATGAAAGCCATATCTGAAAATGTTAAGTAAAACCTTCCATAAAACATTTCAAACTACATTTCGTAAAATGCTTTTAAAATATTTTAAACTATTTTAAACACTTTGAAACATATTTAAAACCCTAAAAGACACATGTAAAAACGTATAAAACGTTTAAAAGGCCTATATATAAAAGCCTATATTAAAAGCCTATATATAAAAAAATTCTAAAAAAACTTTTATATATAAAACCTATGGGAGAACTGACAGCTTCTCATCCCATATACCTCCATTTGCACCTTTGTCCCTATAATGACAATGTTTTATGATTTTTTCTCTAGTCTGAGACACATATTGAGGAAATTTCTACTCGATGAAATTATGTGTTTTGGACCTCTGGTTGCTAATTGATCCATGTTTTGGTAGGACAAGGTTCCAAGACATCATATATCAATAAATCAGTAGTCTGCTGGGGGTTGAGGTGAGAATTCAATATATTTAGAGCAAACATTAAGAAAAAGTAGAAAAGATACAAAAAAATACAAAAAAATCCAGTGGGAGTAATGTGTGATGAGGGGTCCCTCCTGGTCCGTTATGAGTCACTTATGAAGCAATTAATGTCCAGTTCTACATTGAGCCCCTTAGGTACCAAAACATCTGTTAAAAAAATCAATTTGGTTTCTTTCTTGGATAATTCACGTACCCTGTGTGAGCCTCTCCAATTCGGCTCTAGGCATTCTATGCCCCAGAATTGCAGGCCTGAGGCGTCCTGGTTATGCTTAAGTTTGAAATGTAATGACACGTTGTGGTCTTTAAAACCAATCTTTATATTATGGATATGCTCTGCTATCCTGATTCTGAGCAGTCTTTTGGTGCGTCCTATGTAGAGGAGCCCACAGGGGCATTTGAGAGCATAAACTACAAAGCTGCTATTACATGTGATGAATTGTTCGATATCAAATTGTTGGTTGTTAGAAGGAGAAACAAAATTCTCTAGACCCCTTAATGGTCGTGCCACTTCCCTGCATGCTTTGCATCTCCTACAGGCGAAGAAGCCATTTTGATTCCAAAATGTTTGAGGTTTTCTTGGAGGGTCGAGAATTCTTTTAACTACTCGATCTCCGTAGTTGGGGAGCTTTCCAGTATATAAACTGTGGTTTGGGGGCCAGGACAGGACCCAACTTTTTGTCCAGTAGTAGTATGTGCCAGTGTTGATTAAATATTGCCTCTACTTCCCTGTATTGAGCGTGAAATTGCGATATGAAGCCCCATTCCTTTGAGTTGGTTCCACCTAGTGCTGGTTTAGGTTTTGTTTGTAGGCATACCTCCCTGGGTACTAGTGCCACCTCTTCCACGATTTTTTGGAGGGCTTCGGGAGCATAACCTTTTGCTGCGAATCTGTCTGTAAGGACTTTTGCCTGTGCGAGAAAATTTTCATTATCTGAGCAATTGCGTTTTACCCGCATGATTTGACCTTTAGGTATGTTCCTTAGCCATTGTGGATGATGTCCACTCGTGGTCGGGAGATAACTATTCCTGTCTGTTGGTTTAAAAAAGACCTTAGTTCCAAACTCCAAGTTTTGGCGATAAACAGTGACATCAAGGTAGTTTATAGTTTCTCTGTGCCATTCAGAGGTTAGTTTGATATTGTTGTTATTAATGTTTAAAACCTTTAAAAATTCTTGCAGGGACTCAACTGGACCAGCCCAAATTAAAAACAGGTCATCTATAAAACGCTTATAAAAAATGAGCTCAGCTCTTCTGTCTTTAAAAATCACTTTGTCCTCCCATTCCGCCATAAAAAGATTTGCGATGCTGGGGGCAAATTTTGCCCCCATTGCAACGCCCCTTTGCTGCAAATAGAATTTGTTGGCGTACCAAAAATAGTTGTGCGAGAGACAATAGTCCAGGGCATGGCCAATGAACACTTTTTGGTTATGAGGGAGATCCTCCCTCTTACTCAAAGCCCAATTCAGGGCTAGTAAGGCGTCATCATGTTGAATGATCGAGTAGAGGGAGGACACATCCGACGCTACAAGCAGAACTTCTTGGTCTTCCGGTATTTTAACATTTTGTAGGCAGTTGAGAAAGTCCTTGGTGTCTCTATGCTTGTGGTGTTGTCACGCTTTTTTGTAAAAATGTGTCCAAGTATTGTCCCATTCTTGATGCAATAGAATCTATGCTATTTACGATAGGTCTGGGCGGTGGGTTAGTGGAGTCTTTATGAATTTTTGGTAGTGTATAAATCGTAGGGATTTTACTGCTAGTAGATACCAGATAGTGCCTTTCTTTGTCAGATAATACTCCCAATTTCGTGCCCATTCCTACTAGTGTTGCTAGCTGATTTCTGAAGGCTTGTGTTGGGTCACAGTCTAGAGATTTATAGGTGATTTCATCTGCTAGCATCTCCATAATCTGTGCGTGATACATTTCTTTTGGTAGTATGACAACTCCACCTCCTTTATCGGCTGGCCTAATGATAATGTCCTTTCGTTTTTCTAATGCATCGATCCCATCCTGAATATGTTTCAGGCTTGTGTTCTTTTTGGGTACAAGATGGTTCAGGTCCCGTATGATTAGACCTTTGAAAACCTCTACCTGGTGGTTGGGATTGTTTAGAGGATTAAACAGTGACTTATTTTTCAAGCCGCTATTTACAATCCCCTGGGGGTTCATATTAGTGATCGTATTTTGTGTGCATAGTCCCACAAAGTGTTTTTTTATGTTTAACTTTCTAATGTATTTATGTATATCTACAGTGGGGCAAAAAAGTACTTAGTCAGCCACCAATTGTGCAAGTTCTCCCACTTAAAAAGATGAGAGAGGCCTGTAATTGTCATCATAGGTATACCTCAACTATGAGAGACAAAATGTGGAAACAAATTCAGACAATCACATTGTCTGATTTGGAAATATTTTTTTTTGCAAATTATGGTGGAAAATAAGTATTTGGTCAATATCAAAAGTTCAACTCAATACTTTGTTATATATCCTTTGTTGGCAATGACAGAGGTCAAAAGTTTTCTGTAAGTCTTCACAAGGTTGTCACACACTGTTGCTGGTATGTTGGCCCATTCCTCCATGCAGATCTCCGCTAGAGCAGTGATGTTTTGGGGCTGTCGCTGGGCAACACAGACTTTCAACTCCCTCCAAAGATTTTCTATTGGGCTGAGATCTGGAGACTGGCTAGACCACTCCAGGACCTTGAAATGCTTCTTACGAAGCCACTCCTTCGTTGCCCGGGCGGTGTGTTTGGGATCATTGTCATGCTGAAAGACCCAGCCGCGTTTCATCTTCAATGCCCTTGCTGATGGGAGGAGGTTTTCACTCAAAATCTCACGATACATGGTCCCATTCATTCTTTCATGTACATGGATAAGTCGTCCTGTTCCCTTTGCAGAGAAACCGCCCCAAAGCATGATGTTGCCACCCCCATGCTTCACAGTAGGTATGGTGTTCTTTGGTTGCAACTCAGCATTCTCTCTCCTCCAAACACGACGAGTTGTGTTTCTACCAAACAGTTCTACTTTGGTTTCATCTGACCATGTGACATTCTCCCAATCCTCTTCGGGATCATCCAAATGCTCTCTAGCAAACCTCAGACGGGCCCGGACATGTACTGGCTTAAGCAGGGGGACAGGTCTCGCACTGCAGGATCTGAGTCCCTGGCGGCATAGTGTGTTACTTATGGTAGCCTTTGTTACGTTGGTCCCAGCTCTCTGCAGGTCATTCACTAGGTCCCCCCGTGTGGTTCTGGGATTTTTGCTAACCGTTCTTGTGATCATTTTGACCCCATGGGGTGAGATCTTGCGTGGAGCCCCAGATCGAGAGAGATTATCAGTGGTCTTGTATGTCTTCCATTTTCTAATTATTGCTCCCATATTTGATTTCTTCACACCAAGCTGCTTGCCTATTGCAGATTCAGTCTTCCCAGCCTTGTGCAGGTCTACAATTTTGTTTCTGGTGTCCTTCGACAGCTCTTTGGTCTTCACCATAGTGGAGTTTGGGGTGTGACAGTTTGAGGCTGTGGACAGGTGTCTTTTATACTGACAACAAGTTCAAACAGGTGCCATAATACAGGTAATGAGTGGAGGACAGAGGAGCCTCTTAAAGAAGAAGATACAGGTCTGTGAGAGACAGAAATTGTGCTTGTTTGTAGGTGACCAAATACTTATTTTCCACCATAATTTGCAAAAAAAAATCTTTCCAAATCAGACAATGTGATTGTCTGGATTTGTTTCCACATTTTGTCTCTCATAGTTGAGGTATACCTATGATGACAATTACAGGACTTTCTCATCTTTTTAAGTGGGAGAACTTGCACAATTGGTGGCTGACTAAATACTTTTTTGCCCCACTGTATGTATACATTGAATTTGTTTACTGGCTGCTTCATCCCGCATTTGAGGCCCATGTTAAGGATGTTTACCTCTTTATGCGTCAGCTCCACTGGACTTAGGTTGAATATACCGTTTATTAATGGTTTTTCCTTCTTTTTCTGGACCTTCCTTCCGGCCCTACATCCTCTGGTTCTGCCTTCCTTTGGTATGTATAGTGGGTTTGCTCTCTGGTCCATTGGTTTTGTGATTGTGGTTCTCTCCATTCTTGGTCCCTTAGGTGTGCTGGGGGGTATTGGGGTTTTCCTTATACATACATATATACACACACACACTATATATATATATATATATATATATATATATATATATATGTGTATATATATATATATATATATATAGCGCTACCCCCAGTTAAGAGAGCCGCTGGTTTGATTTCGGGCCCTGTATACAGCACCGCCAACCCCCGGCAATCTTACTCGACCCACTCTGGCACAGTTAGTCTAGGGTTAAACTTATATTACATTCAATAGTATTGCAAGGGGTAATCTCTTTGCAGTAAGACAACACACTAAGGCGAGAGATCAAATATAACAGCTTTACTTTTACTTCAAAAGGCATAGGCAGAACAGAACACATACAACTTGCTTACAGAGCCCTGCAGCAATAGGTGTAGCACACAACAATGGCCCACCGCGGTAACCCACCGCGCGCAGCTATTATGGTGTACGCGCCCTGTGGCGCACTAAACAATATTCTATCTCCCCTCCCGGGTCAGGCCTGACATAGAAGAAATCTCAGTCTTTTCATTAGGATTTCTTTGCATGCAAACTTTCGGTGGTGCACTTAATGAAACAGTATTTGTAATCCACAAGTAGGCAGTCCCAAGGAACACTATACTGGAGACCCTTTAACTCTGTCCTGCTACTGGTCTCCTAGTGGAACAACAAACTAACGATCGGTGGGCCAAGGCAGTCTATAGGCCTAAACACGGTAAAGTCTATTTAATTGAGCAAGTGCTCGCTCACCACTCCGGACGCGATCCCAGTCCGGGACTTCCACCTGCTGTGTCTCCGCACACAGCGTCTGCAATGATCGGGTCCCCGATCCACTGTCCTCACTCGACAAGTCAGGCGCCACCCAGGCTCCACAGTGGGGTGGAAGGCTCTTCGGAAGTTGCGCAAGGCCCCAGGCTTCAGGCCTTGTACTCAAGCAGATCCGCACAGGAAGAGGCTGTTGCTTGCAGCGCGGTGTCCAAAGAGGCCGAGCTCCGCCTCGCCTCCTCCTTAAATAGCCCCTCCCATGAGTCTCTGGCGTGGCCAACTGAACTCTGGGTGCCGAACGGGGTTCTGGGTAACGTAGTCCCGGGGCCTTAAAGGAGACCCCGCTACACACTCCCCCCACTTAAACTCTTTGGTCCCCAAAGATAACATAACATTAAATTACAGAACGTACAACATCAATCAAAGTTTCGTATGATGTTGGCAGATGAAATTCCCACCAAAAACGAGGTAGTGAACGTCCCTGCCCACAGGTCACACTATCATTAGTGTCCTGCCTAACTGTGCCAGAGAGTGAGTTGGGGTTGCCTCCCACCAAATGAACAGTGGGAGGATCAGGGTCTTCCATACTCCTCCTGGCAGTAACCACAGTGTCTTCCGCACTCCTCCCCATCTGTGGGTAAGTTAATCTTCTGGGAGGCTTTATGGCCCTTCGCTTCCTCTGTCCTCTAGGACTTTCTGCTGAAACAGGCTCCTCTTCTGGAATCGACTTAGGAATTTCCTCTGGTTCGGGAGCACTGGATTCCGGGGCAGGGGGGTACATGGATTCCCTTGGATCTTCTTCGGGGAGCAAGTCACAGGCACTCTCCCAAGAATCTGACCAAGGACTGGACGGGATGAACTCAGTAGCTTCTGCATTCAGTGTTCTGTCCTTGGTGTCTTCTTCAGGTGGAAGATCAATAGCAGAAGTTTCTGGGGCCTGTGAGGGCCAAAGCCAATCAAGTTCTTCTCCCTCATCTTCACTTATCTCCGAGGTCTCTGTATCCCTGATCTGAGGGGTCTGGGACCGAGTGTTTGGTCTGGGAGTATCCGGGGTGGAGGTTGCCTCAGGGGAATCCATCACAGGGGGTATCCGAACTGCCTCAGCTAGTGGGAGTAGGTGGTTCTGATGCCAGGTCTTTAAGGGCCCCACCTTCCCTTCTGGTTTAAGTCTGTAAACGGGTAGGCCCGGTAGTCTTTTGCAAACGACATAAGGTTCAGGTCTCCATCTGTCTGCAAGCTTGTGTTTTCCAGGGACTCCCAGGTTTCGTAGAAGAACTCGGTCCCCAGGTTGCAGGTCCTGGATCCGAACCTTCAGGTCGAAGTTCCTCTTGTTGCGGGCCCCCCTTTGGTCTGAGGGCGCCTGGGCCTGTTCATAGGCTCATTTCAAATCATATCGGAGTCTGCCAACATATCCTTTGTGGGAAGTGGCAGAGCAATGGTCTATGGAAGTGCTAAAGGCCAGATCTACTGGTAGTCTTGCTTCTCTGCCGAACATAAGTTGATAGGGTGAGTACCCTGTAGCGTCGCTGGTGGTGCTGTTGTATGCATGCACAACTGCAGCTATGTGGTTGCTCCAATGCTGCTTCTTTTCACTGCTTAAAGTCCCCAGCATGTTGAGCAGGGTTCGGTTGAACCTCTCTGGCTGAGCATCACCTTGTGGATGGTAGGGGGTAGTCCTTGTCGTCTTAATCCCCAAGGAATCCAGGAGCTTCCGGATCAGCCGACTTTCAAAATCCCTTCCCTGGTCTGAATGAAGCCGTTGTGGTAGCCCATAGTGTACAAAGTATTTCTCCATAAGCACTTTGGCCACAGTCGAGGCCTTTTGGTCTTTGGTTGGGAAAGCCTGGGCATCCCGGGTGAAATGGTCGGTTACTACCAGAACATTTCCTAGTCCACTCAGGTCGGGTTCGAGGCAGAGAAAATCAATGCATACCAGATCAAGTGAGCTTTGACTTTGTAGATGGCCCATTGGGGCAGCTTGATGGGGTAAAGTCTTTCTCTGGATGCATCGTGCACATGAATGGCAGTATTCCTCAACTTCAGCCCTCATGCAGGGCCAATAGAAACGGTCCCTAACGAGTTGGAAAGTCCTTTCCGCCCCTAGGTGGCCATGGTTGTCATGCAGAGCAACCATGACAGTCTCTCTGTTTCTCGGGCAGGAACAACTGCGATTTGTCTTCCAGGTCATCAGAGGGGCCCCTTCGGTAGACCACTCCCTGACGCACCTGCAACCTGTCCCACTCCTTCAACAGGCGAGCTTCCTTTGAAGGGTGACGTAGGAGCCTATTCGGATCCTGATTCTCCAGGGCCTCTAGAACCAATCTTCCCATGGGTTCTTCCAATTGGTCGGATCTCAACTCCTTTTTGGACAGTTTCGGCAAGTTATCTTCCCCCAGTTGGGTTACCCCACAGTACTGCTTGGGAACTCCTACTACGGTAACCCCTATCTCATCTGCTCTTGAGCCTCCACTGGCTTGGAGTTCAGCCCCTTGACAGAGGGACCGCACCCCGTCGGGTGCCACTTGGGTCCAGTCTTCTGTACTGCAGGTGGGGACATGAGATCTTCTGGACAAGGCGCCCGCATCTCGATTTCCCGCCCCAGGCCTGTATTTCAGGCTGAAATTGAAGGCAGACAGCGCCGCCAGCCATCTATGTCCTGTGGCATCCAGCTTTGCTGTGGTGAAAAGATAGGTAAGGGGGTTGTTGTCCGTTTTCACAGTGAAGTCGGCTCCATACAGATAATCTCTGAGTTTGTCAACTATGGCCCACTTGAGGGCCAGGAACTCCAACTTATGAGTAGGATAGTTCTTTTTGGAGGGGGTCAGGCTTCTGCTCACATATGCAACGGGTCTCAGTTGCCCTTCATGCTCCTGGTAGAGCACTCCTCCCAGACCATCATGGCTGGCATCTACATGGAGTTCATAAGGCTTCTTTGGGTCTGCATAGGCCAGAACAGGGGCAGTGGTTAAGTTATTTTTCAACATCTGGAAGGCATCTTCACACTTCTCATTCCACTGGTCCTTGACTGACTCCCCTGGCTTCCTAGGGCCCGAGTCATCCTCTTCCCCCTCCGTCTTTAGCAGCTCATTCAGAGGCCGGGCTATCCGAGCAAACCCCTCCACGAACCTCCTATAATAGGAACAGAATCCCAGGAAGGATCTGAGTTTTGTCACAGTGGTGGGCCTCGGCCAGGAGGTAACTGCCTCCAATTTTTCGGGGTATGTGGCTACCCCATCTTCAGACACTATGTGTCCCAGATAGTTGACTGAAGACTGATAGAATTGGCATTTTTCAGGTGAGAGCTTGAGTCCTTCCTCACTCAGTCTCTTCAAAACTTTCTCCAGCCTCTCTTCATGTTCTTCCAAGGTCCTCCCGAAGACAATGATGTCATCTAAGTAAACGAGGACTTCGATGAGGTTCATATCTCCCACAGTCTTCTCCATGAGACGTTGGAAGGTGGCTGGAGCTCCAGACAGACCTTGAGGCATCCGGTCGAATTCGAAGAACCCCACCGGGGTTATGAAAGCCGTCTTCTCTTTGTCTTCTGGATGCATCGGGATCTGATAGTACCCGCTCTTTAGGTCCATAACACTGAACCACTTGGCTCCAGACAAGCTCTGTAGAGCATCCTCTATCCTCGGAGTGGTATTCTGGTCCGGTATGGTTCTCCTGTTGAGGGTCCTATAGTCTATGCACAGCCTCAATGACCCATTCTTCTTCCGGACCACCACTATGGGAGAGGCATAGGGACTTCTAGATTCTCGAATCACCCCTGTTCGCTTGAGCTCGGTGAGCTGTTCCCTCAAGTCTTCGAGGTCTGCCAAAGGAACCCGCTTAACCCTCTCCATGAAGGGCTTGTCTTCCTGGAGGCGGATTCGATGGGTGGCACTCCTAGCACACCCCACATCGAATTCATCTTGGGAAAAGATCTTTTCCCACCTGGTCAACTGGGCCTTGGCTCTCTCTTTCCAAGCCCTGGGCAGGTTTGGGTTCCCCATCGACAGTTTCTCCCATACAGTACTTTCTCCATCTGTCTTCTCCACATCCGACAGAGCAACTGGGGTAGCTGGGCTCACCCGGCCCAGCAACAGCCTGGCTGGGATTTCCATGGGACCATCCGTAGTATTCCTGACACTCAGAGGTACTTTACAGTGAGCCTTCTTTAGAGCCCTCACCGGGACTACTTCTGGGACTACCTCTAAGCCCGAATGTTCTTCCCTTGGGTCGGGCTCCAACATGACAAATGGACCAGGCTGCTCCCAAGTGAGTTTCACTGTGGCTTTCAAGCAGGCTACTTCACCGGGCTGCAGCACTATCCCCCTTCTTCCCAGCCTCCAGACCTTCCCTACCCCCTCTTCCGGGGCCTTCTGTTCCAAGATCAGCCGTTGGTAGGCTGTCTTCAACATTGGGTGGATCTCAGTGACTGTGGGGCCTTTCCTTCTTGTCAGAGGGGCCAAGAGTCTTCGAACCAGATCCGTGTTTGTCCCTATTATTAGGGAACTCTTGTTAGCTCCAGGCGGTCGGGGGCATACCACAGCTAAGGTATCAAACACTTCAGCCTTCCCGGCTATGGACGGGTCGAAAACCAGTTTTATAGGCAGATAGCCATCATAAGGGAAACTCTCTGTCCCAATCCCCCATATCTCCAACTCTTCAATC
>CM055123.1:339716599-339794099 GCA_029206835.1 Rana muscosa | reverse complement strand
GCTTTGCCAGTGAAGAGCGATCCGAAGGTGTAGGAAGTGATGAAACTACGTGACTCCCCCTACGCGTTTCGTCAGATTGACGTCATCGGGAGCGTAACGTCGTGCTTCACTTCCTATTGCAATTTATAGCCCCTCTAGTCTCATGTGCGAATGCGTGAATTTACGTGGCGGCCATTTTGGATATGATTTTGGGGACAGAATAAAGATAAAAAGTTACTGGTTTAAACGACATATGTATATGCATAAATTACCGATATGATACATAATTTAGAAATGATACATCATTTCTAAATTATGTATCATATCGGTAATTTATGCATATACATATGTCGTTTAAACCAGTAACTTTTTATCTTTATTCATTATATATGCATTACACATTCCTTGTATCGGTATTCATTAACATTGCCTCTAGAAGTTGGCTAACTAAGGTGCCTTTTTGAGTTTTTTTGAGGTTCTGCAATCGTCGTTTTTTAGCCCCACGGTTTACATGTTCCATCCTAAAATGGCCGCCGCAGCCTTCAGTCTGCAAAAAGAATCAAACATGGCCGCCAGACCAATCTAACACAGACCGCTGTAAGCTTTGAGCTCCGGTCTGCAAAACTTACCAAACATGGCCGCCGGACTTCTGTCCCCAAAATCATATCCAAAATGGCCGCCACGTAAATTCACGCATGCGCACATGAGACCGGAGGGGCTATAAATTGCAATAGGAAGTGAAGCACGACGTTACGCTCCCGATGACATCAATCTGACGAAATGCGTAGGGAGGAGTCACGTCGTTTCATCACTTCCTACACCTTCGGATCGCTCTTCACTGGCAAAGCGCCATTTTAATGCTTTAAATTGTCTATTACTATGTGAGTACCCTTTTTTCCCGATTTCATTAATAAACCAATTTTATACGGGTTAACACTATGGGCATCCTTTTTTCCTATCTATAACCCTCACCTTCTTGGAGAACCAAAAGGGACCATAGGAGCCACCCTGATTTCCTGAGACTGCTACACAGTCTATTACTATGTGAGTACCCTTTTTTCCCGATTTCATTAATAAACCAATTTTAATACGGGTTCACACTATGGGCATCCTTTTTTCCTTTCTATAACCCTCACCTTCTCGGAGAACCAAAAAGGGACCATAGGAGCCACCCTGATTTCCTGAGACTGCTACACAGTGGCATATACTGTGACTGCATCATACCCCTCGAGGGTATGAAGGATCTGGTGAGTGTAACATCTTAAACAATCACGGATAATCACATTCACGGCACTGGCTACTAAGACAAGCACTGCAGCAAAGTCACCAATTTATCTTGTCACCATTTTTGGACTTTTCACCATTGGACTTTATTTGATTTTATTATCAGTTTCAATTTATATTGAATATTTTATGTGCATTATTAGAGTGCATCACGGATCACTCAAACACTCTAACTGCTCAATCACCAGGGATTAAGCATAATCCCAGCTGGGTTTAGTAAACACCCGGCCGAGACAACATTTTAATACATTGTAATTTATTGCAATTTATCTACTCACACTGCATTTCTTGCAGCACTACATTGGTAGCATCTATCTGCTTCACAGCACCTCCATTAGCTGGTTCACAGCCAGCAAACACCCGGCCGAGCCGGACTTGGAAAATTCATACCACTTATTTATTTCAACCAATTTTTTCACCCACTTGTACACCTATTAACACTACCACTTTTGGACGACCATCACTAAGGATCAAGCAAACACCTGACAGAGACACTCTACTTTATTTCATTTTACCAATTTTACATTTTACTTGTAATTCCACTAGAGGTCTCACTCAACTCAGGTTCCGAATATACCTTCATACCCACCACCTGAAGGGCAAACAGAAAACACCAGGCAGAGCCGGATTCTTGCTCATTTTTTTGCTCATTTTTTTGCTCATTTTTTACCATTGTCAGGCTCCCAGCAGAACAGCGCCATTACTACACCCCTCATTTTATTTCATATCCTTGCTCCACCTAACCAGGAGTCACCTTATTTTTCTTCACACTCATCAATCATTCACCACTCTCTACTTGTAGAGTGGGTATTGCTCACCCGGATAGACCCCCTCACATGGCCTAGCAGCCGGGATGATGCACTAACCAGTAACAAGACAGCCTCTGCCACAGACCTTTCTTTAGTGTTAGATAATTGCATAGTCCAGGAATCCACTTCCACAGGATCCAAAGTCCCAAACTTCCAGCCATGCAGCAAAAGAGCCTTTAAACCGATCCGGCGAGCTGCAGGGCTTTTGGCAGATTGGATCCCTCCTCAACAAGGTCACCAGGCCTCACCCGAGACATCAGCGCTTTGCCAGTCTCCTCCAGGTAAGGTCCTCCCCCAGTTCCCTTTATCAAGACCGCTTCCTTCCTTTTGGATGGACAGCTTGGGATCCCCTCTCAGGATGCAGGCCCCAGCCAGAATAGCTGGGCCTACTCGATAGTGATGCATTCTCAGGCTAACGTGGCCCAGAGACCAGAATCACACACACATACCTCGTGCCAGGAGGGCCACGAGGTGAAGAGCCCCCAACAATGGCGTCTGCCCCTTAAGTATCCCCTCCCAGCAGGCACAGCGGGTCAACCACTCCCACTGCACCGCTGCCGAGAAGGGTCACTCAATACACCATGGTTTGCCTGCGTTCCAACAAGTGCCTGAAGTGGCAACGCCACCAACAGGCAACAAGGGGAAATGCTATCAGGCAGCACCACAGCCAGAACACAGGAAAATTTATATGCAAATCAACAGTCTGAGCCCAACTTTTGGCTCAGACACCCTTAAATTTAAAATAGCGTCCCAACCATCGGGGTAGGGCGCTACATACATATATATATATATATATATATATATATATATATATATATATTGTTGTTAATATACATTTTTAACCCACTGGTGCTGATATTAGGAAGAAATAAGCCTTCTTCCTTTCTTCCTCTAATCACAGCAGCTTCGCTCCCAGATTCTCCACCTCTGAGCTGGTGAATCTGGAAGGGAGATATTTCAGTGGAAAGGCTGTGAGATCTTCAGATCACACTTTATTAAACTGGCCGTTTGTGACAAAACGGTCATGTTGTGTTACACTATGTGATTATTCTTGCTCTGTGTCTTTAAGATCTGTCCCCTTCTTTCTAGCTGAACTCTCTCTCTCACCGTAGTTCTTTATATATCTCCTCCACTTCCTGATTCTGGTCATTACTCCTGTATTTCTTCCATGCTAAACATCTTACATGTGGCTTACAACTGCAATGTTTTTCTACCTATGAATATCCATCATTAAACGGAACATTCGAAAGGATTCATCGTCTGTCGTCCTAACTGTGAGTTTATTCATTGAGTTAAACTGCCTGTATCGTTGCAAGGGATGAATATCAAACCAGCTTGAGTAAGGCCTACTTAAACCTGGAGATGAACTTTATCACTTTTGTAGTTGAGACAGAACAGTAGAAAAACGGAGTTTCACAGCCTAATTACAAGATTTCTGCATGTCAGTACTGAAACAGACAAGATTTACTGCCCTCATAGCAAGACAGAAGGGACAGAGCAGCACATGGCAGCCTTATAGCCTGAGACAAATCTGCACAGTGTCATATTTCAGCACACAGATCCTGCCTACTTTCACAGTCAGTCTGCTATCATGAGTGACAAAGCTTCTGCATGTGAACTCACATCTCCTTCCTCACAAGTTCCTGAAGAAACTGAGTTACCCAAACGCTCAGTTAAACCCACTTGGAAAGTAATGGAGAATTATGAAGCTTCAAGGACTGAATTGTCAAATAGCTTGTAATTAGTCTGGGAGAAAATCCTTGCTGAAGCCAATACAGTGTCTGTTGAACGTGAACTACTGACACTAGAGGGCGCCATTAAACAACTTTCTGCCTCATATGAGCTTTATCAGCTTACCAGCATCAAATTCACTAATGTCTTACAAAACATGAAGTCAGAAAGTGCGATGATGCAATTAAAGCGCGTCAATGCTCTCAATATTGAAAGAGACAGTTTTATCCAGCAAACCAGATTAAAGGCAGAAGCAAAAATAAAGCTGTTACAGGACACTGCATCTCACAGATCTGTTTCCACCAGACGTTCTAAAAACTCATCAAGATCCCATAATTCAAGATACTCAACACTCAGTGAGCGACTTATTAATGCCCGCGCTGAAGTGGAAGCCAGCAAAGTGCAGGTGGCATATGCAGAAAAAAGAGCAGAGTTGGAAGCGCAGTCAGCACGTCAAAGAGCAGAGTCAGAAGCGCAGTCAGCACGTCAAAGAGCAGAGTTGGAAGCTCAGAGAGCAGAGTCGGAAGGGCAGTCAGCACAACAAAGAGCAACAATGGAAACCTTAAATGAACAGTGTAAACATGACGCAGCTATGGCAAAGCTAAGGGTTCTACAGCAAGCTATCAGTGCAGACGAAGGTGCAAGTGAGAAAGACAGCATTAACCTAAACATAGCAGATATGGAAGACCCCCTCAAACGCACTAAAGACTATGTCCTAAGCCACTGCAGTGCACACTCCATTGTCTCCAATGCTCCAGACTACATAGAGACTCCTTCACAGCTTCAAGTTAAAGAGGTTCCAGCAACTTCCTGCACTCAAAATCACTCCACTGCATTTCCTACCTGCCTACCTTGCCTGCCTTCATACGTCACAGAGCATCAGCGCAAGCTTCAAGCAAGTCATCAATCTCCAGTCATTGGTACAGCCTTGAATCAACGTACCATTGGAACAACTGACTTCAAGCAAGCAACTCACCTGGATGCATCTGCTGCACCATATTTCCCTGTGTCCTTTAACAACAATGTCAAAGATAACGCAATCAGCACCATACAGCCAACAGCATCTCACATAAAGGCGGAGACAACTGAGACAGAAGAGTTTGTGAGGTACATGCTTCGCAGAGAGCTCACAAAGACTGGTCTTACAAGTTTTGATGACCAACCTGAGAACTACAGAAGTTGGAAATGTGCCTTCAGAACTACAATCAGCAATATTGGCATTACAGCTGATCAAGAATTGAATCTGCTGATCAAATGGCTTGGTCCTCTATCTGCTGCACGTGTTAAGCCATTAAGATCGGTTTTCATGGACAATCCTACTGCAGGCCTCACAGCTGCATGGGAGCGACTAGAGCAAAGTTATGGCAGTCCAGAAGCTATAGAAAATGCTTTGTTCATGCGTCTGGAAACTTTCCCAAAGATATCCGGTAAGGACAACAAGGAGTTCCAGAGACTGAGTGACCTTCTCCTTGAGCTTCAGCTAGCCAAGACAGACCCAAAACTACCTGGACTCAGTTACCTTGACACTCCAAGAGGGGTAAACCCAATTGTCTCCAAGCTCCCGTATGGTTTGCAAGAGAAATGGACTGCACTAGGGTCATCATACAAAAGAGAGAACAAGGTTTCCTTCCCTCCATTCTCTTTCTTCTGTGAATTCATCAGGAAAATTGCAGAGACCAAGAACGATCCAAGTTTTTCCTACGGTGAGTACAGCCTCTTCTCACCCTTTCCTAAGAGTACCAGTCTTCAGGGCAACTATAGAAACCATAGAGGCCCAGTGTCCGTGAAAAAGACTGACATCCTTCCCACTCCTACCACAGTTCTGGCCATGAACAAACAGAGTAGGAAGATTGAAAACCCTAACAGAGAGTGCCCCATACACAAGAAGCCACACCCCCTCAATAAATGTATCTGCTTTAGGAAAAAGCCTCTGGAAGAGCGCAAGGAGCTTTTAAAGACATTTAGGGTATGTTTCAGGTGCTGTGCTTCTACAGAACATTTTGCAAGGGACTGTAATGTGTCCATCAAGTGCATAGAGTGTGGCTCTGAAGAACATGTGCAAGCCCTCCATCCTCTTGAGCCCAGCTCTGCACAACCTGCCAACACTCCTCCCAGGTTAACGCATGGCGGGGAGAATACAGACCAAGTGCCTAATTCTACCATCATTTCTTCATCCTGCACTGAAGTTTGTGGAGAAGACCGCTGTGGTAAGTCCTGTGCTAAGATATGCTTGGTGAACATATACCACAAGGATCAACCAGAAAAGTCTCTAAAGGCATATGCTATCTTAGACGATCAGAGCAATCGATCACTTGCAAAATCGGAATTGTTCAATCTATTTGAAATAAAAGGCGAAGCTCATCCTTACACCTTGGGTACCTGTAGTGGAACTATAGAGGTTTCTGGAAGAAGGGCTCATGGACTCATGGTATCTTCTCTCAAAGGTAACTTGCAATTACCCTTACCTACACTTGTTGAGTGCAATCAGATACCTGCTAACAGGGAAGAAATCCCTACTCCAGCTGCTGCTTTCCATCACCCTCACCTCAAGGTAATAGCAAATGAGATACCGCCGCTTGACAAAGATGCTCAGATCCTTCTTCTGTTAGGAAGAGACATTCTAAGAGTTCACAAGGTACACAGACAAGTCAGTGGACCCCCAGATGCCCCATTTGCCCAGCGCACGGATCTAGGGTGGGTCATCATAGGCAATGTCTGCATAGGCAAAATGAAAAGGCCTACCAACATTTCGTCATTCAAGACAAATGTTCTGCCAAATGGCCGAAACACTTACTTTGAGCCATGCCCACATCACTACTGGGTGAAAGAGAAGATAGCCAGCCACGAATGGCAACATGGTATCTCAGGTGACACAAGCCCTTTCTCCTGCCATGATGGCGACTTCGGTTCTACAGTGTTTAATGCAACCAGTGAAGATGACATACTGGCTCCTTCAATGGAAGACAAAGAATTCATCAAGGTAATGGACAATGAGTTCTTTCAAGATGACTCCAATAACTGGGTAGCACCCCTACCCTTTCGTCTCCCAAGAGAGATTGCCCAACAACTTACAGCAGGCCATCAGTAGATTCTCCTCCTTAAAGCGAAACTTAAGCAGGAAACCAGAGATGCAAAAGCACTTTGTGGACTTTATGCAAAATGTATTTGACAGAGATCATGCAGAGCCTGCTCCCCCACTAAAGGAGGGAGAAGAATGCTGGTACCTTCCATCCTTTGGCGTGTATCACCCACGCAAACCAGACCAAATCAGAGATGCCCATAGAACATGTTGCTTTTCCATCATATTTAGTGAACATTGATGAATTGGTTTAGCCTTGAAGAATTGATGTACTACTAACATTTACAGTCTCTTCCCCTGCATATCTGTCACCATGCAGACTATTGCTCCTCTTCCTCTGCACTAACTTCTGCAGACTGTTGCTCCCAGGACTTCTCCCCTCCTGCACAAATCTTCCACTGCACAACTACTATATCACTGTAAAACCATTAGATCCAGTCCCATCATCTTCATTGTGAAAGAAAGGAATCACTCTGAATAATCTCAACTTGCTGGCTGTATTTGCTGCGTGCAGTGCAGCGCCCCTTCATGTAGGCCTAGTGTGTTAACAGCTTGTACTGATTGGTGGACTACTGATCCCAGCTAGCCCGACTTGCAAATCCTGAGCCCTCAGGCCGCATCAATTTGACACACTTCCCCACAGTCTCTCCTCTGTTCCGGGACTCCTCATCAATGACTGTGTAAAGATGAGGACTTCATCCATGATCATATAAGGATTAAAGGAACACTAAAGGTTCCAGTTTTTTTTTTTAAAACTACAAACATGTTATACTTACCTCCACTGTGCAGCTCGTTTTGCACACAGTGGCCCCGATCCTGGTCTTCTGGGGTCCCTCGGCGGCTGTTTCAGCTCCTCCCCGCAAGGACTCCACACCATAATGCGAGTGAGCTCGCATGGTGTGGAGTTACTGCGGGCGCGCTCCCGTGATACAGCGGCGGCCATAGCCGCCGACTGTATCACTCGGCCCCGCCCCCCAGCCTGCCGCGTCATTAGATGTGATTGACAGTAGCGCCAGCCAATGGCTGCGCTGCTTTCAATCCATCCAGTGTAGCTAATCAACGGCCGGGCTCAGGAACTCGGAGGATGACGGGAGCGAGCGCGGGACTTTCGAGGGGCCAGGTAAGTAAAACGGGGGCTCGGGGGGGGGGGCGGCATTGTCGAATGTTTTTTCACCTTAATGCATAGGATGCATTAAGGTGAAAAAACATGTACCTTTACAACCCCTTTAAGTTCCCTCCCAGACTTCCTGGCATGCCTCCGCACCCAGCACTCCACTGTGGTACACTCACTGACCTTCTCCTGCCCTGAGTCCATGATGGAAAACTTTATCTGGACATACGTTCCGACAGCCTCTCTCCAGCCCCTCTGCTCCAGAAACTCCTCATCTATGACCTGTAAAGATGAGGACTTCACCCATGACCGTGTAATGGTGAATTTTCCTCACAGCTCTCCCGGGCTCCTCCCAGTGTTGCCAACCTACCAACCTGTCTCCATCCCCCACCCTCTGCGGTGCCACCATCCCCCTCTGTGGTGCCACCAAAACCCCCTGCCTTTAATCTCCCCCTGCCTCCATCCCCCTCTGTGGTGCCACCATCACCCCCTGCCTCCAATCTCCCCTTGCCTCCATTTAACCCCCTGCCTCCATCGTCCCCCTCTGCGGTGCCACCATCACCCCCTGCCTCCATCGGATCCCCCTCTGCCACCATCACCTAATGTCACTGTCGGCTGGGCTGTCTGTCACTCTGTCCGTCCCCGACTCCCCTGTGAACTTTGTATTGCCTGGATGCAGCAGGCTCCTCCATTCCGCTGCCGCCACGTGCTGCTCAGCCTCTGAGTCCTGACTCCTGCTCCAGTGCTGTGCTCCTCCGTGGTTAGTTACAGATTTAAAATTCTGGTGCGTGCGCGCCTGGCGGGATGTCCTAATACATCACTCGCCGGCGCCGCGCGGTACAGCCTCTGTGAAATCCGCCCCCCGCCGGCCGAATACAGCATAGGCTCGGCAAGCTCCGGAACTGCGCCGAACCGATCTTGGCTATTTTCACTGGCACATTCCCACAACTACGGACATTTACGTACAGGGGGGGGGGGAGTACCCATTTTTACGGACTGTCCGTAAAAATACGGACGGTTGGCAACACTGGCTCCTCCACGTTCAGCGCACCCCCCCCCCCAGATGGGGGCCACCTCCTGCCACTGTCTAGTACTCCATTCTCCAAGTACACACGGTCGGACATTTGGCCAACAAACTTCATTTTGAGCAAGTTGGACCAACAATCCGACCGTGTGTACGCTCCATCGGACAAACTTTTTTTGCTTTTTTCTTGTTTTCATCGGACAAAAGTTGGGTCTGCAAACGGACAAACTTTTGCCCAACAAAAGTCCGATGGAGCAAAGTCCGACCGTGTGTACAGAAAACCATCGGACTTTTGTCCGATTGACAAAACAACTAATGTTAAAATCAACCAACAATAGCAGAAGTTGACCAAAGGGTGGCGGTAATGAGCAGAAAAGAGCAGAAAAACCACGTGATGTTGCAAAAAGTTTTGGGAAAGTTTGCAGAAAAGTCTGAGCGTGTGTATGCTATGGGTGTTCCCGACCAACTCCGTTTGGACAAAAAACCACGGAAAAGTCCGATAGAAGTCCGACCGTGTGTATGGGGCTTAAGGAAAATTATAAATGGTTTAGTCCTACTGCAGAGTGTTTACCCAGTGAGGAAGAGAGTAACCGATGACAGTCTGCAACTGAGGAGAGACCTATATATAGATGACCTGACCAAGGAAGGAGAAGGAACAGAATCACATGTCTGAGAGGTTATTATACCTCACCCTTTAAGTAATTTAAGAGCATAATAGAGAAAATTTGGAGAATATTTGTGTTTTACAGATCATTCTGAATACCTTTTGGGCTCTTAAGTGTGTATTTACCTCTTTATATTCAGTGAAGTTCTTCATTCTGGTGAGTGTTCATTTGGATTTTCAGGTGATGGTGGTGACCTTGCACAGTGGATACGATAGGATGCACATACAGTATATTATATGTGTGGCTTGACCTATATATTTAAGGTAACCCCTTTTAGTGAGTGGTGGCACTTCACTTACACAGAAGTTGGATGTTGGCTTAATTCAAAGATCATCTAAAAAGTCTCACTCCTAGTGCTGCAACTTTGATATAGATCCATTTCAATACCAATGCTAGATGCTTGCTGGCACACCAAAAGAAAAGAAGTGACGACCACTGACATACAGTACATCAGAACCCAAAGACTGCTTGCCTGCTACTAACAGCTCTGGCAGATGATAGCTGATATTCCTGTATATAAAGTGGTGGTGTCTCCTGGGTGACATCATTGATGACATAATTGCATTCTAAGGGAGAAACGTGTGAGAAAAGAATGCACAAAGATGCTAAAGTGTGAAGTTATCTGCTTATCAGTGGCAGCCTGTGCATTAGGGGTGCACAGGCACCACCCCCTCATCCATGCGTCCAGCCCCCTGATCTACATATTAGGGTGCTGGACTATGGATTCCAATGGGGGGGGGGGGGAGTGTGTTTTCTGAAGCATGTGATCAGAGCCAGAAAAAAGGTCACTCCGCCCGAAGCCCACCCAGTTGTGTGACGATAGTGAATGAATAAATCTTCATTATCGCCGCACTGATCCTCCTCCTGGGCAATCAAGAAGCGTGTCTGACACCCGCCACTATTGCTGGAGTATCTAGATCCTATTGGATGCTTGGGAGGAGAGAAAAAACGCACAGAGTCTCTATGAGAGGACACAGGAGCCGCTGTCTGGGACATCGCTTTCCGTCCGTCACCCACTGCCTAACCCACAGCCCTTTGCTAAGATGGTATAAGTGCTGGGCAGACAGTGGGCGGTGCCCCTAAGTGCCACTGACCGCCGGGGGGGGGGGTTGCTGGATTTACCGCCATGCCACTGGCCCGGGGTAGGGTTGCCACCTTTTCTTCAGCCAAACCCGAACACTAAAGCTCCTTTCACACAGGCTTTGTGATCAGGTCCGCCTGAAAAACAGTTTTTCAGGCGGAGCTGATCAGAGCCTCCATTCATCTCTATGGAGCGGTGGATGTTAGCAGTGACATGTACGCTGACACCTGCCGCTATGTGATTCGATTCTGGGCATGAAATCCAGACGGATGGTGACCCTATTTTTCATCCATCTGGCGGATCGGATGAAAATGGAGAGCGGGGCTCTGACAGGTCTGTCTCAGCGCAGTGAGCGGAGACATACCTGTCATCTGCCTGCTCAGCGGGGATCAGCAGATCGATCCCCCTCTGAGCAAAGTGGAGTTCGCCGGCAGGATCGCCCATGTGAAAGAGCTCACTAGCGTATGGCACGCGCTTGCCTAACTCGACCCATTCAACTGAATGGGGCTGTGCAGTAACTGTGTGCAATACACATGGCTACAGCACAGTGGAATGGGATTTTTGGGGTTAAAAACAGGTGGTGAGGAGAAAACATAACGCTTTGTCCCCACCTGTCAAATACTTTAAAAAAATGATCCACTGTGGTTTACTCTTTAGAGTGCTTTGCGACTTTGTTTACACTTATGGTTGGGGGACAGTAAAAAAATAGAGGTTGAGCTGTGTTTTTACTGCTACCCAACTGTTCCTCTTAAGCTGCAAAGGCAGCAGAGGGGGGATGTGCACACGCAATAGCCAAAATGCTTTGCATCACAGTGTGGCAAAAATTGTCTGCACTGTTGGGTTCAGAAAGCAGTAATGCCTGCTGAATGTGGCCCATCCAAGTGAATGGGGGTTTCATGCATCTGTGTGCAATGCATTCAGTTGCAGGGTGCTGCTGTGGGGTTTAAACAGGTGATGAGGAGGTGATATAACACCTCCTCACTGCCTGTCAAATTCCCTCTGAAGGGCAATCCAAACATGGATTGCTCTTCAGAGGGCACCACATGTGTAAACGAGCCCTGAGCCTAGGTTCACACATATGCAATGTGGGAACCAGCGCAATTTCAGCGCCGGTTCATGCATTGCATCTCTCCCGCAGGCAGTTCACACTGCCCTCTGTGAACCATTGCGGATGTCATTACAATATTAATGACACCCCCAAAACAGTTCACAGATCGCAGTGCGAACTGTGAACTCGCACAGAAATCAGATTGCATGGGTGAGAACACCCATGCGATCCGATTCCAGTGTGGGGGAAAAAAAAAGTCTCTGCACTATTTTCCTGCAAATCTAATGCGAGTTCAGCCATACAACTGTATGGCTGAATGCGCATTGCACAGACATCGCATGTGATCGGCACAGCAGTGCGGGTGCGAATCACATGCAATGTTACACAGTAGGTGAGGTTGAAAAAATACACAAGTCCATCAAGTCCAACCTATGTGTGTGATTATATGTCAGTATTACCTTGTATATCCCTGTATGTTGTGGTCGTTCAGGTGCTTATCTAATAGTTTCTTGAAACCATCGATGCCCCCCGCTGAGACCACCGCCTGTGGAAGGGAATTCCACATCCTTGCCGCTCTTACAGTAAAGAACCCTCTACGTAGTTCAAGGTTAAACCTCTTTTCTTCTCATTTTGATGAGTGGCCACGTGTCTTATTAAACTCCCTTTCGCAAAAAAGTTTTATCCCTATTGTGGGGTCACCAGTATGGTATTTGTAAATTGAAATCATATCCCCTCTCAAGCGTCTCTTCTCCAGAGAGAATAAGTTGAGTGTTTGCAACCCTTCCTCATAACTAGGGATGAGCTTCGTGTTCGAGTCGAACATACGTTCGACTCGAACATCGGCTGTTCGATCGTTCGACGAAGATCGAATGATTTGGGCCGTTCGCGCCAAATTCGAGTGACGCGAACGGCCCACAATGCACTACGCCATTGCAGTGTCATCCAGGCACTGTGATTGGCCAAGCATGCACTGTGACCCCGCATGCTTGGCCAATCACAGCGCCGGCAGCGAGGAGAGCAATGATTGGCCACAGGCAGGATGCCTGTGGCCAATTATTCTTGAGGGGGTTTAGTACACGCCCCACACTATAAATGCCCGCCAGCGCGGCGGCCTTGTGTAGTGTGTTCCGGAGCAGGGAAAGAGAAGCATAGGCAGGGACAGTGTCATTTTTTTTCCTTTACTAATCCTGGATATCTTGTGTTTAGGGACAAATAAGGATAGGTAGGGAGAGTGTCAGTGTGTTATTCTGTGCTAAACCTTGTTTGTAGGGACAGAGAGGTACAGTGAGGGAAAGTGTCAGTGTGCTATTCTGTGCTAAATCTTGTTTGTAGGGACAGAGTAGGACAGTGAGTGAAACTGACAGTGTGCTATTCTGTTCTAAACCAATCTTGCTGAACCATATTTGAAATCCTTGAGTTTAGGGACAGAGAAGGACACTCGTGGAAACTATCAGTGTGCTATTCTGTGCTAAATCTTGTTTGTAGGGACAGAGTAGGACAGTGAGTGAAACTGACAGTGTGCTATTCTGTGCTAAACCAATCTTGCTGAAGCATATTGCAAATCCTTGTGTTTAGGGACAGAGAAGGATAGGCAGGGGACAGTGTCAGTGTCATTGTTGCTAAGCCTCCTGCACAGTATACACCTGAAGGTAGCCCTTATTGCTGTTTTTCCCATCTCCCTGCAGGCCATCCATTAAAATGTCTGGAAGGCAAACAAGGAGAGGCAGACAGTCAGGAGGCAAAAAAAGAGGGCAAGCAGGCTCTGTGTCTGGGGGCAACAGTGCTGGTCGTGGACGCGGTGCATTGTCATCAGCACATGGCCATGGGACACGCTTGTCCTTCTTTTCGGCAGCTGGACATGTTGAGCCACATCATGCCGAAGACTTGGTAGAGTGGATGACCAAGCCCACCTCATCCTCCTCATCCTCTCTCACCCAGGCTCAGGGTACTGGCAAAGCAGCTGCCAAAGCGTCCTCTTCTCTGGTATCATTATCTTCATTAGTCAATCCTTCCCTAGACCCACCATGTCCTCCTCCTGAGGAGTCCCCCTGAACTGTTTGAGCACAGTGTTGGGTACATGCTCCAGGAGGATGCCCAGCGTTTCGAAAGATCTGATGATACCCAGATAGAGGAAGGCAGTAGCGTGAGAGCAGAGAGAGGGGATGCTCAAGAAGGACACCAATCTGGCAGTCATGCTCCAGCAGCTGCAGCATATTGCCAGATTGGCTCCAGTGATGAGGAAGGAGGGGATGATGAGGTCACTGACTCCACGTGGGTGCCTAATAGGAGAGAGGAGGAGGAGGAGGATGAGGAGGAGGCACATCTCCAATGAGGCAGGATGCCCTTGGGTGGCCAGCGTATGGGCAGCACACCGACGGAATCACACCGCAGAGCTCCGCCTGTGCAGGGCGCTGCCTCTGCCCGTCATTCAAAAAGTTCTTTGGTGTGGGCCTTTTTTGAGGCGAGTGCATCAGATCGCACAGCTGCTGTTTGCAACATATGTCTCAAGCGTATATCGCGTGGCCAAAACATCAGCCGCTTGGGCACCACATGCTTGATCAGACATATGTTGACCTGCCATGCAGCTCGTTGGCAAGCCTACCTTAAAGACCCACACCAAAGAACAAAGCTGACCTCTTCTTGCACCGCATCAGCTGGGATCTCCAACCCCACTATACCTTCAGTCCTCTCTGAAACCTGCTATGAGAGGAATGAAGGTGTAGAATTAGGTGTGTCACAGCCAAGTACTTGCGGGCACTCTGCTAGCAGTACACCGACGTCCGATTCTAGCAGGCAAATTTCCCTGCCCCAGCTGCTGGACCGTCGAAAGAAGTTCACTCCCAGCCATCCACATGCCCAGCGGTTGAATGCTAGCTTGGCTAAATTGCTAGCGCTTCAACTGCTGCCTTTTCAGTTGGTAGACTCGGCCCCCTTCCGTGAGTTTGTGCAATGTGCGGTTCCTCAGTGGCAGGTTCCCAAACGCCACTTTTTCTCACGGAAGGCGATTCCGGCTCTCTACCGGCATGTGGAAGGCAATGTCTTGGCCTCGCTGGACAGGGCGGTCAGCGGTAAGGTGCATATTACCGCTGACTCATGGTCCAGCAGGCATAGACAGGGACGTTACCTTTCTTTCACGGCCCATTGGGTCACTCTTTTGGCAGCTGGGAAGGATGCAGGACAAGGTGCAGTAGTGTTGGAGGTTGTTCCACCGCCACGCCTCCAAAATGCTACTACTGGTTGTGACACACCTCTCTCCTCCACCCCCTCCTCTTCTTCTTCCTCCATGGCCTCTTCCTGTGGTTTGTCCTCGGAACCAGCGGTGCTCCGTAGGCGTTCAAGGGGCTACGCAAGTACGCAGGCAAAAAGATGCCATGCCGTGCTTGCGCTGGTGTGTTTCGGGGACAGGAGCCACACTGGGGCAGAGGTCCTCTCTGCTCTGCAGGGGCAGGCCGAGAGGTGGTTGACGCCACGCCAGCTTAAGCCAGGAATGGTGGTTTGCGACAATGGCACCAACCTCCTCTCCGCCCTCCGACAGGGACAACTGACCCATGTGCCCTGTATGGCTCACGTCCTTAACCTGGTGGTGCAGCGGTTCTTGGGCAGGTACCCGGGCTTACAGGATGTCCTGAGGCAGGCCAGGAAAGTCTGTGTTCATTTCCGCAGATCTTATAATGCCAGTGCTCGCCTGGCTGAGCTGCAAAAGGAGTTGAACCTGCCCAAGAACCGCCTTATATGTGACATGCCCACCAGGTGGAACTCAACGTTGGCCATGCTGCAGCGGCTGCACACGCAGCAGAGGGCCATCAATGAGTACCTGTGCGACTACGGCACCAGGACAGGGTCAGGGGAGCTCGGGTTTTTTTCACCACGCCAGTGGGGCATGATCAGGGATGCATGCACTGTCCTGGCACCATTTGAGGAGGCCACGAGGATGGTGAGCAGTGACAGTGCATGCATCAGTGACACTGTACCTCTTGTCCACCTGTTGGAGCACACGCTGCATGGAATAATGGACAGGGCACTTGAGGCAGAACAGAGGCAGGAAGAGGAGGACTTCCTTGCCTCTCAAGGCCCCCTTTACCCTGACAGTGTTCCTTCTGTCCCACCCATCGCACAGGAAGAGGAGGAGGAGGAGGAGGAGGAGGATTGTGTCAGCATGGAGGTGGAGGCTGGCACTCAGCATCCTCAGCAGCAGTCTTTTAGGGATGATTTACAGTCCCAAGAAACCAGTGGACTTGTACGTGGCTGGGAGGATGTGGCTGCGGATCATGACGTCCTTAGTGACCCAGAGGACTCCGGACTGAATGCCTCAGCTAACCTACGCTGCATGGCCTCCCTGATCCTGCAAAGTCTGCGGAAGGATCCTCATATTCTTTGGATCAAGGAGAGGGACCATTACTGCCTGGCCACTCTCCTTGATCCACGGTACAAGGGTAAGGTTGCGGACCTTATCTTACCGTCGCAGAGGGAGCAGAGGATGAGACAACTCCGGGAGGCCTTGCAGAAAGGTCTGTGCAACGCGTTCCCAGAGACTGGGAGGTTACAAACTCCTGGTCCTGGACAACGAGTTGCTGAGGCTCCGGGCAGTCAAAGAAGGAGCGGTGGGGAAGGTGGCCGTCTGACCGATGCGTTCAGACAATTCTTTAGTCCGCAGCCCCAAAGTATGATCGTTTCCAGCAACCATCGCCAGCGTCTGATATACATGGTGCAGGAATACCTAGGGGCAAGGTCAGACTTGGACACCTTCCCCACCGAAAATCCTCTGGCTTACTGGGTCTTGAGGATGGATCACTGGCCAGAGCTTGCACAGTATGCAATTGAGCTACTGGCCTGTCCTGCATCCAGCGTTCTTTCAGAACGCACATTCAGTGCTGCTGGAGGATTTGTCACGGATCACAGGGTGCGCCTGTCCACCGACTCGGTTGATCGACTGACTTTCATCAAGATGAACCAGTCCTGGATCACCACCAGCTACCACACACCTGATGCTGATATAACAGACTAATTGATTTTAAAATGTCACATCCCTTCAAGACTGATGCTGATGCTGAGTTCCTGTGCTGTTATGTTGACTAGCTATCCTCCTCCTCCTCCTCAATGATCCGATTAATGATGATAGCTTGGAAGATCATTTTGGTTTATGGGTGCCGCCACCAGTGGCTAAGGCCCAATTTTTCAGCCCCTGTTTAACAGGGGCGTGTAATTACAATTTTTGATGCAATACTTTGCAACAGGCCTCATTGCTGTGCTCCAAGTACAGTATCTGTGAGGGGTTGCAGTGTTGTGCCACCAGTGCCTAAGGCCCAATTTTTCAGCCCCTGTTCAACAGGGGCATGCAATTATAATTATTGATCTAATAATTCACAGCAGGGCCCATTGCTGCGCCCACCAAGAGTAACTGTCAGGCCTTACGGTGTTGTGTCAACACCACCACCACCACCACCACCAAAGGCCCAATTTTTCAGCCCCTGTTCAACAGGGGCATGCAATTATAATTATTGATCTAATAATTCACAGCAGGGCCCATTGCTGCGCCCACCAAGAGTAACTGTCAGGCCTTACAGTGTTGTGTCAACACCACCACCACCACCACCAAAGGCCCAATTTTTCAGCCCCTGTTCAACAGGGGCATGCAATTATAATTATTGATCTAATAATTCACAGCAGGGCCCATTGCTGCGCCCACCAAGAGTAACTGTCAGGCCTTACAGTGTTGTGACACCAGCACCACCATCAAAGGCCCAATTTTTACTACCACTGTTCAACAATTATATGTTATTACAATTCCTGATATAATAGTTGACAGCAGGGCGTTCCAGCACCCACCAAGAGTAACTGTGAGTGCTTACAGTGTTGTGCCAACACCAACACCTAAGGGGCCAATTTCTGCAGAGTATATACGGCAGGTCCCTACTTTCAAACATCCAACTTACAAACGACTACTACTTGCAAACGGAAGAAGACAACAGGAAGTGAGAGGAAATCTACCCCTTGGAAGGAAAATTCTCTCCTGTAAGAATTAATATGGGAGAAAGGTGTCTCCTCTCTACTGATGCTTTATCACCAATCCTTGTTTCAATAAAAACACCACATTTCAAAAACAGTTGTCATTGGGACGCAAAGTGAGGTGAAATGTTCTGAACAGGGGCACAGACAGCAAAAAAAATGTTACAGGGGTGATAACCCTTCCCTATGTTTTCCAAAAAGCTTAAAAATAGGTATTTGGCCTGGAGCTACACTTAAACAATGTAGCTGTTCAAAATTACAAACAGATTCTACATAAGAACAAACCTACAGTCCCTGTCTTGTATGCACCGCCTGTATACGGCTGTTCAGAGTATATAGGGCCTTTTTTATTTTGTGTGCGGGGTTCCCCTTAATATCCATACAAGACCCAAAGGGGCTGGTAATGGGCTGGGGTGGGGGGGGGGGGTTGATGGGGTAGCTATGCCATTTTTCTTAAAGATTTTCATCCATATTACCGGGACCAGACATTACATTAAAGCCGCAAGCAGTTTTAAATGGCTTTTTTTCCTTTAGAAATGTCATTTTGTGCAGGGACAGTTCTAAACACGGGAAACACGTGGCACTTCACAGGCATACTTTAGACACCCCCCAGGTACAATATTTAAAGGAATATTTGACTTTTTTTTTTTCACTTTATGCATCATTAAAATGACTGCTCCCGGAAAACGTCCGTTTTTAACACTTCTTTTTGCATTGATACATGTCCCCTGGTGCAGAACCCGGGTTCCCAAACTCTGTTTAGGACAATAACATGGATAATAGTCGTTATAATTAGCACTTTAGAATCCGAACGTTCGCATCCATTGTATTTAATAGGGTTCTAATGTTCGTGCGAACTTTCGGTCCGTTCGCGGGTTCTGGTGCGAACCGAACCCGGGGGTGTTCGGCTCATCACTACTCATAACTAATATCCTCCAGACCCTTTATTAGCTTAATTGCCCTAATTTGTACTCTCTCCATTTCCAGTACATCCTTCCTGAGGAATGGTGCCCAGAACTGGACAGCATACTCCAGGTGTGGCCGGACCAGAGTCTTGTAGAGAAGAAGAATTATCGTTTTATGTCTGGAGTTAATCCCCTTTTGAAGGCATGCCAATATTCTGTTTACTTTGTTAGCAGCAGCTTGGAATTGCATGCCTTAGCTGAGCCTATCATCTACTAGGACCCCCAGGTCCTTTTCCATCCTAGATTCCCCCAGAGGTTCTCCCCCCAGTGTATAAATTACATTCGTATTTTTGCCACCCAAATGCATTATTTATAGTGTTGAGCGGACCCGAACTGTAAAGTTCGGGTCCGTACCGAATTTTGGCGTTTTCCCGACCCCGGACCCGGACCCGGATTTTGCGCTAAAGTCCGGGTTCGGGTTCGGATTCGGGAATTTAATGGCGCAGTTAGAAATGCTTCAGGGGCCAGCCAATCACCATTTGATTAGCTGGTGTGCCCTTAGAAGCCATCATAGCCATGCCTACTAATGGCATGGCTGTAATTGGTCAGTGCAACATGTGACCCAGCATGTGACCAGCTTCTATATAAGAAAGAGGCACACAGCACAGATCGTCACTCTGCTTTTAGACAGTGTAGGGAAAGGATCCTGGCTGCTGTTGCTGTGAGGGAGAGAATAGGAGTTAGTCCTGATTCTGCAATCTACTGATATAAAAGATAGGGAGACAGTGTAGTGTAGTGTAGTGTAGGGGCAGGATCCTGTTTGTGCTTTCAGGGAGAGAGATTTCGATAGGAGTCCAGATTGAGAGATATAATAGCTCAGCGATCTGCATAGGTTTATCTGTTTGTGTTGCAAGCTCAGTGCACCAGCACTGCATTACGTTGAGTGATACACCTATTCCATACTGTGGCTGTATTGTGCTCTTGCTAAAAGACCTATTTTGGTCATAAAAAAAAAAAAAAAGGCACTTTATTGTGCTTTTGCTAAAAAGACCCATTTTTGGGCCCCCAAAAAAAAAAAAAGGCACTTTATTGTGCTGTTGCAAAAAAAAAAAAAGGCACTTTGTTGTGCGCAAAAAAGACCTATTTTTGGGCAAAAAAAATATTTTGCAGTGTATATCTCTAGTTGTGTGAAATAATAGGATTTTTATAACAGCTTACCTGTAAAATCCTTTTCTTGGAGTACATCACGGGACACAGAGCGACATAGTCATTACTAATGGGTTATATAGTTACCGTCAGGTGCTGGCACTGGCAACTTCCAAAACCGGAAGTACCCTCCCCTATATAAGCCCCTCCCATCCGGGAGCACCTCAGTTTTGTAGCAAAGCAATAAGTGTCCCCAAAAGAGGGGTGGGAGCTCTGTGTCCCGTGATGTACTCCAAGAAAAGGATTTTACAGGTAAGCTGTTATAAAAATCCTATTTTCTTTTTCGTACATCACGGGACACAGAGCGACATAGTCATTACTAATGGGATGTCCTAAAGCAATGCCAAATGAGGGGGGGGATACACCATATATAAGCTGAGCGCTATCAGACATGAGGATCTTTTGCGGCCTGCAACACACTGCGCCCAAAGGCGACATCCTCCTGACTTCTAACGTCCACCTGGTAGAACCTAGTAAACGTGTGAACTGAAGACCACGTTGCGGCCTTACAGATTTGAGCCAGGGAGGCCTGGTGATGCACTGCCCATGAAGTTCCAACTGCTCTCGTGGAGTGCGCTCTAACTTTGAACGGAGGCGGTCTCCTTCTCAAGCCATAAGCTTGCATAATGACCTGTCGAATCCACTTGGCTAAAGTAGATTTTGACGCTGCCTGACCCTTTCTGGGGCCTTCCGGCAGAATAAACAAAGTATCCGTTCTGCGAATCTGAGCAGTGGCTTTTAGATAAGCTTTAACTGCTCTTACTACATCCAAAGAATGCAATAACTTTTCCTCCACCGAAGTAGGTTTGGGGAAAAAAGAAGGAAGAACCACATCTTGGTTCAAATGAAACCTCGATACCACCTTAGGAAGAAAGGCTGGATGAGGACGTAATACTACTCTGTCCTTATGGATAACCAGATATGGCTCCCTACAGGACATAGCTGCTAATTCCGATACTCTTTTAGCCGAACAAATGGCTACTAGAAAAATCCATTTCCTGGTGAGAAGCACCAAGGAAATATGCTGTAATGGTTCAAATGGTTGTTTCTGTAGAACCGACAGAACCAAGTTTAGATCCCATGGACATATGGGAATATTAACCGAAGGACTAATACGCATCACTCCTTGTATAAAGGCTTTGACTAGTGAATGCGAAGCCAAGGGCCTTTGAAAAAATATTGACAAGGCCGAAATCTGACCCTTGATAGTACTCAAGGCAAGCTTCCTATCTACAGCCCATTGTAGGGAGTCCAGACTCCTACCTATTACGTACTTACGTGGATGCCATTTCTTGGCCTCACACCAGGCGATGTACGCCTTCCAGATTCTATAGTAGATCTGCCTGGATACCGGCTTCCTGGCATTGATCATGGTAGATACCACAGAATTAGAGAGCCCTCTCTTTTTTAGAATGTGGGCTTCAATAGCCAGGCCGTCAAACCTAGGGCTGGTAAGGAAGGGTGGTATATCGGTCCTTGCGAAAGCAGGTCCGGACGATGTGGGAAAGTCCCAGGACTCCCCACTGACATTTTACAATCTCCACGTACCACGCTCTTCGGGGCCACGCTGGAGCCACCAGAATCACTGGTTTCTTTTCTACCCTGATTCTGCGGAGTAATCGAGGTAACCATTGTGGCGGTGTGAATGCATATATCAGCTTGAACTGATCCCCAGGGAACACTAGGGCATCCGAGCCGCAAGCTAGGGGATCCCTTGTCCGAGAGACAAACCTATCCCCCTTTGCGTTGAATCTGGATGCTAGAAGATCTACATCCGATGTTCCCCACCGCTGACATATTGTCCAGAAAACCTCGGGGTGAAGGGACCCTTCCTCTGGGCCTAATTTCTGGCGACTTAGAAAGTCCGCCTTCCAATTCTCCACTCCTGGAATGAATACCGCAGATATGGCTGGGACATATTTTTCTGCCCATTTCAGGATGTAATTTACTTCCCTCTGGGCTGCACGACTCCTGGTGCCCCCCTGATGAATGATATATGCCACTGCTGTGGCATTGTCTGATTGAATTCTGACAGGGGACCCTTGGAGTTTGGATGTCCATGCTACTAGGGCATACCGGGCTGCTCGTATCTCTAAGAGATTGATGGGCAGGGCCTTTTCTGCATCCGACCATCTGCCCTGGAGAGACTATTGCTCCAATACTGCTCCCCAGCCTATAAGGCTGGCATCTGTAGTGACCACCTTCCAAGAAATCGGACTGAAGGATTTCCTTTTTTCCAGATTCTGGGGAACCAACCACCAACGGAGGCTCTTGCGAACGGAAGGGGACAAGGACATTGTAAGTCTAGGGCCTGAACTTTTTTGTTCCAGGCTGACAGTATGGCCCCTTGCAAATTCCTTGAATGGAATTGACCGTAGGGTACTGCTTCGAATGATGCCACCATTTTTCCCAGCAGCCTCATATACAGGCGTATGGACGGCTGTCTTTTTTGTACCCACTAAGTGGATCAAATCTTTCAAAGACAACACCTTTCCTCGAGGCAAGAATATTTTTCTCTGGCCTGAATCCAACCTTAGCCCCAAGTATTCCAGACTTTTGACTGGTTTTTAGGGCTGACTTGTCTCGGTTGATAATCCAACCGTGAGATTCCAGATACTTGATCGTCTTGTGAACGACCACGTCTAGTTTTTTCACTGAGTGGTCTATCAGCAACAAGTCATCCAGATATGCCATTATCATTACACCTTGTGTTCTTAGATTGGCCAATAAAGGGCCAGAATTTTTGTGAACACTCTTGGTGCTGTGGCCAAACCGAAGGGTAAGGCTCTGAACTGAAAATGGCGCCCTTCTACTGCAAAGCGTAGAAATTTTTGGTGGACTGGAAAGATGGGAATGTGCAAATAAGCATTTTTGATGTCGATCGTGGCTAACCAATCCTCCCCTTGTAGGGCAGTGGCCACCGATCGGATCGACTCCATCGGAAAGTCCTGATATACAGGAATTTGTATAGCCCTTTTTAGAATTAATATGGGCCTCCCGTCCACGTTTGCTTCGGGACTGTAAAGAGGTTTGAGTAAAACCCGAACCCTCATTCTTCCAGGGGAACCTCCATAATTACTCCTTGGAGCAATAGTTGTTCTAGTGCCAACAGGAGGGACTCTCTCTTCCGGGGATCCCTTGGCACGTTTGACCTCAAAATGGGAAGGAGGGGAGTCTTTTAACTCCAAACTGTATCCCAAACCTACTGCGGAGAGCACCTATCTGTCTTGATCGTGTCCCGCCAGGTCTCCTGCGAACAACTGGAGTCCTCCCCCCACCCGACTGAGTGGGGGCTTCAATGAATTTAACTTTGGGGGAGGTTTTGTACCTCCCCTGACCCAGGGTTTCTCATTACCCTGCTACTGTCCCTGTTTTTTACCCCCGGGATTTAACCGAGGAGACCGTCGGAACTGTTACACAGCCGATGCCCCAGGGACTGGAGAAGCAGGCCTCTTAAAGAGGGACCTCTAACTCTGCTTTTAACCGGCAAGAGCGTATTTTTACCGCTGGAAATTTTCTGGATATATTTGTCCAGGTTTTCCCTGAATAAGCGTTCACCATGAAATGGGACGCTAACCAGCCATTCTTTACAGGGAGCTTCAGCAGACCAGTTTTTGAGCCATAGGAGCCTACGCATATGTACTATAGACAGCGTAAGGCGGGAGGCCTGATGGACTGAATCCTCTATGGCGTCAACCGCAAAGCCTAAGGCTCTAGGTAGATCAGCTAGGGCAAAGCCTGCTGATCTGTCAAGTCCCTCAAGACCTGTTTCAACTGATCCTTCACTGCTTAGCAGACCCCAATAGCTGCTACTGCTGGTTGTATCACCAAGCAGATTTTCATAAGGACTCCAATCTTTTATCTATTGGGTTCTTGAACATTTGGACATTATCCACTGGACATGTCAGTGATTTATACATACAAGAGATGGCTGCGTCCACTGTAGGGACCTTCCATTTTTTTTTTTTTTTTTTTTTTTTGATGAACTTATCCTCCATGGGATAGACCACCGAAAATCTCCTAGGGGAATAAATATTTTCTCAGGACGTTCCCAATCCTGGTAAATGAGCCCTTTCAGTAAAGGGTGAAGTGGAAAAGAACAAACAGTCTGGGGGCTTCTAGCGACCCCAACGAGGATACAGTAGTGGTTGATGGTTCCGCAAGGTGCATTTTTAAATGCTGATCGGACCATGTTAGTCAGAGACTGAACCCATAATCTTTCAGCTTGAGATGCTGAGAAAAGGTTCCCCCACTGTTGATTCCTCTATAACAGAATCAACCTTATCCTGATCCCCTTCAGGCAGGTCGATCCCTGTATGGGACTGTTGCTCTGCTAACAGGCACTCTGAAGGAGGAGACGGAGATCGGGCGTGCTTTCCCTGACAGGGAGGCAGCGATAAATTTTGACAATCTCTCTCTAATCCTCCCAGAGCTGAGGAAAAAACCTCCTCTGTTACATACACAGGAGCAGGTGACTGAGGACAGCCACAGTACCAAGTACCCCTGCGGGGTCTCTACGGTCACTTACCTCTGAACTTCAGGGGAGACTGGTGCAGCAGGAGTATGCCCAAGATCCTCAGAGCCCGATGAGACCCCCTTCGCTTCCTGGAAGATTCAGTTCCGGAGCTACTGGACGGCATATTCCTAAGCCTAAAGCTGAGGTATTTCAGCCGTAATACACCACTTTTACTGAGAATAGTCTAGCACAATTGCTGCTATATAACAGTTGGTGTCTACTAATGTGCCTTTCTAGGGGATGCCTGTATCAACCGCTTGCTGTATGCCTTTAAATGTTGCCAGCTCTGTCTCTGTACTTCATAGCCAGCTTACTGCAATAATGTGGCTTTTTAAAAACCTGCTGGGACGCCCGCACATGCGCAGAAGCGCTGCGGCGCGCACAGAGCGTCATCCCCCAGGCCCCGCCCCTTTTTCCGGCCACCTCTATATATAGAGGCGCGTGCACGCGCACGCGCGCGGCCACGTGCGCCTCGGCGCTAATTTTCAAACATGGAAACCAGGGACAGGAGCCAGGGCCCCCTTTGCCGCAGGCCGGGGGATAGACGAACACTGCAACATGGCAGAGGAAACAGTTTCCTGTAGGAGAACTCACCAGCTGCCTGGACTTTGTTCTCTGAGAAGAAACTAGTCCATATGACAAGAAAAACATTCCACAGCGGCCTCTAGTGGACAAACACAGGTACCGCAGTTTAATATACTAAACATATATAAAAAAACATTCCTTTTTTTTTTTTTTTTCTTGACCACCATTAAAAATTATTACATTTTTTTAGTAGTTACAGGCATGCACAGATATTAGCGGGAATACCGTTAGGTAACAGACAGAAAGACAAATTAGGCTTGGGGGTCCCCCAATGGAACCAAGTTCCTGGGGGCCCCCACTTACCTGTTCCCCGCCGCAGGACTTTGTTTGGTCCACAAAAGCCCAAACTTCACCTATCACGGCAGGCATTGTAATCAAACCTTCAGGGACCGGGTTCCCAAGGATTCCACTCCCCTGGACCTGTATAGCACCCTGCACAGAAAACATCTTGGTCGTGGGTATGACCAGAGCTCTGGATCCCAGGGTCCAGCTCTCCTAAGAGAAGCATTACAGGCAGAACCTTGCTCTTCTCTGCAAGGCCCGGGTACCGACCGTTTAGCTATGAAGCTTTTTTGGTCGGATCCGGAATAGCTTACTGAGGCCCAAAAGAACCTGTACGCAAGCTCAGTGAAAAACACATGTTTCTTCTTGGCCAACACCTTAGACACTGGCAAAAAACTGAGGTGCTCCCGGATGGGAGGGGCTTATATAGGGGAGGGTACTTCCGGTTTTGGAAGTTGCCAGTGCCAGCACCTGACGGTAACTATATAACCCATTAGTAATGACTATGTCGCTCTGTGTCCCGTGATGTACGAAAAAGAAAACCAATTTCTATATATTTTTCTTGTACTATGCTATACTAAAAAAAAAAAAAAAACTTTTTTTTGAATAGCATTCTCTGCAGCTGTGCGATTCAGCGGTTATATACTGTGGTTGTGTTGTGCTCTTTCAAAAAACGCCATTTAGGGCCACAGAAAATATTTTGCAGTGTGAAATACACATGTGGAGGTGTGTAAAATAAACAATTTCTATATATTGTACAGTGCTATACTAAAAAAAAAAACATTTTTTTTGAATAGCATTCTCTGCACTTCTATAGCTGTGCGATTCAGTGGTTAAATACTGTGGTTGTGTTGTGCTCTTTCAAAAAACGCCATTTAGGGCCACAGAAAATATTTTGCAGTGTGAAATACACATGTGGAGGTGTGTAAAATAAACAATTTCTATATATTGTACAGTGCTATACTAAAAAAAAAAACATTTTTTTTGAATAGCATTCTCTGCACTTCTATAGCTGTGCGATTCAGTGGTTAAATACTGTGGTTGTGTTGTGCTCTTTCAAAAAACGCCATTTAGGGCCACAGAAAATATTTTGCAGTGTGAAATACACATGTGGAGGTGTGTAAAATAAACAATTTCTATATATTGTACAGTGCTATACTAAAAAAAAAAACATTTTTTTTGAATAGCATTCTCTGCACTTCTATAGCTGTGCGATTCAGTGGTTAAATACTGTGGTTGTGTTGTGCTCTTTCAAAAAACACCATTTAGGGCCACAGAAAATATTTTGCAGTGTATATCTCTAGTTGTGTGAAATAACCAATTTCTATATATTTTTCTTGTACTATGCTATACTAAAAAGAAAATAAAAAACTTTTTTTTGAATAGCATTCTCTGCAGCTGTGCGATTCAGCGGTTATATACTGTGGTTGTGTTGTGCTCTTTCAAAAAACGCCATTTAGGGCCACAGAAAATATTTTGCAGTGTGAAATACACATGTGGAGGTGTGTAAAATAAACAATTTCTATATATTTTCCTTGTACTGTGCTATACTAAAAAAAACAACCTTTTTTTTTGAATAGCATTTTCTGTAGCTGTGCGATTCAGCGGTTACGTGCTGTGGGTGTGTTGTGGTCTGGCAAAAAACGCCATTTAGGGCCACAGAAAATATTTTGCAGTGTGAAATACACATCTGGAGGTGTGTGTAAAAAAACAATTTATATATATTTTCCTTGTACTGTGCTATACTAAAAAAAACAACCTTTTTTTTTTGAATAGCATTTTCTGCAGTTCTGTAGCTGTGCGTTTCAGCCATTACGTACTGTGGGTGTGTTGTGGTCTTCCAAAAAACGCCATTTAGGGCAAGATCCTAAATTTGGAAAATATGAGGGGAAGGTCAAAGGGACGTGGTGGCCCCGGTCGTGGTGCTGCTGGTGGAGCTCCTGTTGCAGGGAGAGGACGTGGTGGATCTGTGCCAGCTACACGCACAAGTGAAACACCTTCCTCAGGTGCGAGTAGGCGACCGAGCCTGCGGCGGTATTTTGTCACGCCTAATGAGGCTGTACCAATGTTTAGGCCAGGACAAGTACAGGTGATAGTAGATTGGGTTGCTGACAGTGCCTCGGGTTCCTTCACATTGTCTCCCACCCACTCTTCTGCTGAAAGATCAGAGTTGGCACCTGAAGCCCATGTCCATCAGTCTTTCACCTCACCCCCTTGCAAATCAGCCAAGCAGTCTGAGCCCCAAATCATGCAGCAGTCTCTTCTGCTTTTCGATGACTCTGTTAGCAGGGTTTCCCAGGGCCATCCACCTAGCCCTGCCCCAGAAGTGGAAGAGATTGAGTGCACCGATGCCCAACCACTTATGTTTCATGATGGGTACATGGGAGGACCATCGCAGCACGTCTCGGATGATGACGAAACACAGGTGCCAACTGCTGCTGCTTTCGCAATTGTGCAGACAGACATGGAGGGCAGGGGTGAAGACTGGGTGGAAGATGATGTGGAGGACGATGAGGTCCTCGACCCCACATGGAATCAACGTTATGCAGGTGACCAGTGTAGTAAGGAGGAAGAGGCGGTGGTCGCACAGAGCCACCAGCACAGCAGAAGAGGGAGCAGGGTGCAAAAACGGAGCATTCGTCCCCTAGACAGTACATCTGCTACTGCCCAACGCAGCAAGGGACCGAGCACACCAAAGCCAGGTCCAAGGACTTCCCTAGCGTGGCAGTTCTTCACACAGTGTGTTGATGACAAGACACGAGTGGTTTGCACGCTGTGCAATCAGAGCCTGAAGCGAGGCATAAATGTTCTCAACCTGAGCACAAGCTGCATGACCAGGCATCTAAGTGCAAAGCACGAGCTGCAGTGGAGTAGACACCTCAGAAACCAAGAAAGGTCTCTGGCTCCTCCTGCTTCCTCTTCTGCTGCAGTCTCGGCCTCTTCATCCACCTCTGTAGTGACAGTGGCACCTGTCACCCCGCAAACAGAGGATCTGCCAGCAACACTACCACCTGGGTCACCGACCATCTCCACAATGTCCCATGGAAGCGTTCAGCTCTCTATCTCCCAAACATTGGAGCGGAAGAGGAAGTACCCCCCTAGCCACCCGCGATCCCTGGCCCTGAATGCCAGCATTTCAAAATTCCTGGCCTTTGAAATGCTGTCATTCCGTCTGGTGGAGACGCAGAGTTTTAAAAGCCTGATGGCATTGGCTGTCCCGCAGTACGTCGTGCCCAGCCGCCACTACTTTTCCAGGCGAGCCATCCCTTCCCTGCACAACCAGGTGGGGGACAAAATCAGGTGTGCACTGCGCAACGCCATCTGTGGCAAGGTCCACCTAACTACGGATGCGTGGACCAGTAAGCACGGTCAGGGACGTTATATCTCCCTAACAGCACACTGGGTAAATGCAGTGGCTGCTGGGCCTGAGGCAGATAGCGGTTTGGCGCATGTCCTTCCACCACCGAGGATTGCAGGGCGCTTCAGTTTGCCTCCTGTTGCTAACTCCTCCTTCTCCGCTTCCTCATCCTCTACCGCCTCCTCATCCATTCAGCGTAACACCTTCACCACCAACTTCAGCACAGCCAGGGGTAAACGACAGCAGGCAGTTTTAAAACTTTCCTGTTTGGGGGAAAATCCCCACACCGCGCAGGAGTTGTGGAGGGACATGGAACAACAGACCGATGAGTGGTTGCTGTCAGTGAGCCTCAAGCCCGGCCTGGTGGTGTGCGATAATGGGCGAAATCTCGTAGCAGCTCTGGGCCTAGCCGGTTTGACGCACATCCCTTGCCTGGCGCATGTGCTGAACTTGGTGGTCCAGAGGTTCCTTAAAAATTACCCCAATATGCCAGAGCTGCTGCAGAAAGTGCGGGCTGTGTGTGCGCACTTTCGGCGTTCTCACCCTGCTGCTGCTCGCCTGTCAGCGCTGCAGCGTAACTTCGGCCTTCCAGCTCACCGCCTCATATGTGACGTGCCCACAAGGTGGAACTCCACCTTGCACATGCTGGCCAGACTGTGCGAGCAGCAGCAGGCAATAGTGGAGTTTCAGCTGCAGCAATCACGCGTGAGTCGCTCTGCGGAACAGCACCACTTCACCACCAATAACTGGGCCTCCATGCGAGACCTGTGTGCCTTGTTGCGCTGTTTCGAGTACTCCACCAACATGGCCAGTGCCAATGACGCCGTTCTCAGCGTTACTATCCCAGTTCTATGCCTCCTTGAAAAAACGCTTCGTGCGATGATGGAAGAGGATGTGGCACAGGAGGATGAGGAGGAGGAGGAGGAAGCGGGATCATTTCAAAGGCTTTCAGGGCAGTCTTTCACAAGTGGCTACGAGGGTGGGTTCCTGCACCAACAAACGCCAGGTACACAATTGTCCGGCAGAAAGGGCACAGTTCTGGAGGATGACGAGGTGGAGGAGGAGATGGAGGAGGAGGAGGAGGAGGAGCCATGTTCACAGCAGGGTGGCACTCAGACCAGCTCGTGGCCATTACTGGTGCGTGGCTGGGGGGATACAGAGGACACAGACGATACACCTCCCACAGAGGACAGCTTTTCTTTGCCTCTGGGCAGCCTGGCACACATGAGCGATTACATGCTGCAGTGTTTCCGCAACGACAGCCGAGTTGCCCACATTTTAACTGGTGCTGATTACTGGGTGGCCACCCTGCTGGATCCCCGTTACAAGGACAACGTACCGTCCTTAATTCCCTCACTGGAGCGGGATCGTAAGATGCGCGAGTACAAGCGCACGCTGGTAGACGCGCTGCTGGTGGCATTCCCACCTGACAGCGGGCGTACGGTGGAAGCACAAGGCGAAGGCAGAGGAGGAGGAAGAGGTCGCCAACGCAGCCGGGGCACCGGCAGCACCTCAGAAGGCAGGGTTAGCATGGCCGAAATGTGGAAAAGCTTTGTCAGCACGCCACAACAACCAGCACCACCAGCTGAGATGGAACGTCTTAGCAGGAGGCAGCATTTCACCAACATGGTTGAGCAGTATGTGTCCACAGGCCTACACGTACTGGATGACGGGTCTGCCCCCTTTAACTTCTGGGTCTCCAAATTGGGCACATGGCCTGAGCTTGCCGTTTATGCCTTGGAGGTGCTGGCCTGCCCTGCAGCCAGTGTATTATCTGAACGTGTATTTAGCACGGCAGGGGGTGTTATCACAGACAAGCGCAGCCGCCTGTCCAGAGCCAATGTGGACAAGCTCACGTTCATTAAAATGAACCAGGCATGGATCCCACAGGACTTGTCCGTACCTT
Source organism: Rana muscosa (assembly GCA_029206835.1). Classification (NCBI taxonomy): domain Eukaryota; kingdom Metazoa; phylum Chordata; class Amphibia; order Anura; family Ranidae; genus Rana; species Rana muscosa. Next base: position 339,763,524 of record CM055123.1, on the reverse strand, counting down.
GTGCAGAATAGACATGTATACCGGTGTTGTGACAAAAACTGTCCGGCCATCGGATTGTGCCCGGCCCGTACTGCGCAGGCGCAGCGCTTGCGCAGTACAGAGGACAAGGAGATTCACAAAATCTCCGAAGATGAACGGCGCCTGCGCTGTGAGTGCAGGTTCAAGCCCCACCATCCAAGAGGACATACGGTAGCACATAGTAACAGGGCCCCTCACGGGCTCGCTTCGATCGCGGCCTTGCTTGGCTCGGCTTGAACCACGGATGGTGTGGCCTTCACCTGAACTCAACACGCAGGCGCCGTTAGTCTTGGGAGATTTTTGAAATCCCCTTGTCCTACATACTCAGCAAGCGCAGTACAGGGCGGACACTATTCGACAGGGGACAGAATTCGACACATCACCGGCCTTACCCAGCCATTGTTGTATTTTTGAACCAGTGTTGGCTACCTCGTCCTCCTCCACCGCCGCTTCCACCTACACAGCCACATCCACCGCCACCTCAACCTCCTACTCCATATGGACCTCGTCCTGCTAGGCCAAGATTAAAATTTTTATTTTATTTTTTTGTAGCGCACAGATCCTTTCCCCCTTACCTGCCTTTATGTTGTTGGCTCTTCGTAGGAGGGAGAAAGGCACACCGCACTACCAGCCCGTATCATCCTATATAAAGAGGTTGAGCGGTGTACTTGACGGGCCGTGTCCACAGCCGGAGTCAAAACTCCTCCAGAGGATGATTCTCACCTCTACTGTAGGTAGAGGCAAGTCCTTTAATTGCCAGTAAAGTCAATGTCCACACCAGCTGAAACTCCAACTCTTATTCTCTCATGGCAAAATAAACTGTACTCAGATAGAAAAGGTTAGAGCAAAGAAACAGGACAGCTTAAGGTGTGGAGGAGGTCCAGGCACAAACGTAGCACATTCACTTCACTGCTTAGGTTTCTCAAACAGTTTTTGGCGCACGGTCTCTGCCACAGACATTGAGGTTGGTCTCTGCCACAGACCGGGTGTACAAGGCCCCTGCCACGGGCCTGGAGAACTTTGGTCTCAGCCACAGACCAGGGTGTATAAGGCCCCTGCCACGGGCCGGTTGAATAAGGCCTCTGATACAGTCAAGGTGACCTTGAGCTTCTCCTTCTACGAACCTAGCCCATATCAAGGGGAAGACATCTCTCCAGGGAGTCAACAGACCATTCCTTCACCGTGACTCCCGCATCGGTCCATCAGAATGATCCTCCCTTCCCTGGAACAGGGTCCCCTACACGAGGCGGCTCTGGACTCCAGGCTTTACTCCCGCCCCTAGGCCTCCATACCCAGGGCAGCAAGAACTCCAGGATAGTACCTCACCCCGGGCTAAAGGTGCCCGAGATGGAACAGGAACACATGCACCCAGGCCGAAGGCACCTGGGCGCGGACCCCACTGGACATCAGCCCCCAGGCCAAAGGTCTGCCCCTTTTATATGCTCTCCCGGCATGCACAGCAGGTTCCCCGCCCCGCTGTACTACTGCCAAGAGGGGACACAAAAGGCGCCACCTGTAGGCCGCAGGGAACTGCACACCAATACTGTCCCCCGAGGACAAAATGGTCCATGAATCCTACAGAATTAGGGTATTTGAGCCTATTTACCACTCAAACACTTTCCTTAAATTTAGCACCCCGCTACATTTTTATTTCAAAGTATTTTATTTTCCCACTAGCTTATCCATTAAATTAAATAATTTATTCCAGAAAGGGCGTATTCTGGGGCATTCCCACCATATGTGTGGCATTGTGCCGTTGAGTTTCTGAGGTTCTTAATGACTTCCTGTACCTCTTCTGCTGAAAAGGGGGCCTCCAGCATATTTTTTTATTTTTTAATTTTTTTTATGTTCTTTTAAGTTATTTCCTATCCACATTTGTTTGCAGAGCACTTGCCATGTTAACAACATTTTGCTGCCATTTGCAGCCCTCTAGCCCTTTCCATTACTTTTTTAGAGCCTTTTTAGTCGTCAGAAGTCCGGGTCCCCATTGACTTCAATGGGGTCCGGGTCCGGGTTAAAGTTCGGTCCCGAATCCGAACTTTTTTCCGAAGTTCGGCCGAACCCGCCGGACCCGAATATCCAGCTACCCGCTCAACTCTAATTATTTAAAAATGTTCTACATTGAACCTCCTTTGCCAGGTAGTTGCCCACCCCATTAATGTGTTCAGATCTTTTTGCAAGGTTTCCACATCCTGCAGAGAGGTTATTGCCCTGCTTAGCTTGGTATCGTCCGCAAATGCAGAGATTACACTGCTTACCCCATCGTCCAGGTCGTTTATGAACAAATTAAACAGGATTGGTCCAAGCATAGAACCCTGGGGGACCCCACTACCCACCCCTGACCATTCTGAGTATTTCCCATTTATCACGGCCCTCTGAACTTGCCCTTGTAGCCAGTTTTCAATCCATGTACTCACCCTATGGTCCATGCCAATGGACCTTATTTTGTACAGTAAACGTTTATGGGGAACTGTGTCAAATGCTTTTGCAAAATCCAGATACACCACGTCTACGGGCCTTCCTTTATCTAGATGGCAACTCACCTCCGAGTCCTCATAGAAGGTTAATAGATTGGTTTGACAAGAACGATTCTTAATGAATCTATGCTGATTACTGCTAATGATACCATTCTCATTACTAAAATCTTGTATATATAGTCCCTTATCATCCCCTCCAAGAGCTTACATACTATTGATGTTAGGCTAACTGGTCTGTAATTCCCAGGGATGTATTTTGGGCCCTTTTTAAATATTAGTGCTACATTGGCTTTTCACCAATCAGCTGGTACCATTCCAGTAAGTAGACTGTCAGTAAAAATTAGGAACAATGGTCTGGCAATTACTTGACTGAGTTCCCTAAGTACCCTTGGGTGCAAGCCATCTGGTCCCAGTGATTTATTTATGTTAAGTTTCCCAAGTCTAATTTTAATTCTGTCCTCTGTTAACCACGGAGGTGCTTCCTGTGATGTGTCATGAGGATAGACACTGCAGTTTTGGTTACTGAAGCCCCTCGATTCCCTAGTGAAAACTGAGGAGAAGAATAAATTCAATACCTTCGCCATCTCCCCATCCTTTGTAACCAGATGTCCTTCCTCATTCTTTATGGGGCCAATATGGTCTGTCCTCCCTTTTTTACTGTTTACATACTTAAAGAATTTCTTGGGATTTATTTTGCTCTCCTCCGCTATGTGTCTTTCATGTTCTATCTTAGCCACCCTAATTGAACCCTTACATTTCTTATTGCATTCTTTATAAAGTCTGAATGCTGATGATGATCCCTCAACCTTGTATTTTTTTAAGGCCTTCTCTTTTGCTTTTATATGCATTTTTTACATTGGAGTTAAGCCATCCAGGACTTTTGCTCGCTCTTTTAAATTTATTACCCAATGGGATGCATTGGCTAATGCCCTTATTTATTATGCTCTTAAAGCAAACCCGTCTCTCCGCCGTGTTCTTTGTTCCTAAGATTTTATTCCAATTTATGCCTTCTAGCAAGGTTCATAGTTTAGGTAAGTTGGCTCTTTTGAAATTCAGTGTCTTTGTATTACCCTTATGTTTCCTATTTGTGTGATTTATACTGTTACCTAAATTGCCCCGTATTTCCCCTTCCGTGATCAGATCTGTATTGTTGGTAATCAGTAGATCCAGTAACGCTTTATTTCTAGTTGGTGCATCTACCATCTGACCCATAAAATTTTCCTGCAAGATATTTAGGAACTGACGAGCCTAAGATGAATGCTATGTTCCCTACGCCCAGTCTATGTCTGGAAAATTAAAATCCCCCATTATGATAACACTTGCTGCTAATCCAAATTGTGATAGGAGATCTGTCTCCCCCTCCTACCTTAGGTTAGGGGCCTATATCATACTCCCAGTATTATTTTCTTCTTAGCTTCATCCCTTTGGAGCTCTACTCATAAGGATTCCACCTCCTCCCTAGCTCCTTTAGTGATGTCAACTCTCACATTCACTTGTACATTATTCTTGATATATAGGCATACCCCTCCCCCTTTTTTACCCTCTCTATCCTTGCGATAAAGGGTATACCCTTGAATGGTTGCCAGCCAATCACGAGAGCTGTTGAACCAGGTCTCTGAAGTTCCCACAAAATCCGAATCCTCCTCATACAACAGTATCTCTAGTTCACCCATCTTGTCCGCCAGGCTCCTGGCATTGGTGAACATGCCACGTAGTTTAGACTGGTCGCATACTATCCTCTTATTGGGTGTTCCGAGAATGCAGCTAGGACTTGCTACTATAGTTACCTTGGGTTTATGTGCTTTGGTTACCCTACCACTAATGCTCCCAATACTACCCTCTGGAATATGTTCCACGCTGACTATCTCTACTTCTGGATCCTCCCCCCATCACCTAGTTTAAAAACCCCTTTAACTTCTTGGCCATCCTCATTCCCAGCTGATCTGCACCCTCCTCATTTAGGTGCAGTCCGTCCCTTCTATAGTACTGGTTATCGACTGAGAAGTGGGCCCAGTCCTCCAGGAACCCAAACCCCTCCTTACTACACCAGCTCCTCAGCCACTTATTTACTTCCCTCTGCCTTTCTGGTGTGGCTCGATGTACCGGTAGTAATCCTGAGAATACCACCTTGGAGGTCCCTTTCCTCAATTTAGCTCCCAAGTCCCTAAAATCGTTCTTTAGGACACTCCATCTGCCTCTGACTTTGTCATTGGTGCCAATGTGCACCATGACAGCTGGGTCCTCCCCAGCCCCTCCCATTAATCTGTCCACCAGATCCGTGATGTTGCCAAACCCGAGCACCCGGTAGATGACATACAGTTCAGTGCTTCAGGTCTTTGTTACAGATTGCCCTCTCTGTCCTTCTAAAAATTGAGTCTCCTACCACCCGAATCTGTCTTTCCTTTCCCTTCGCTTCCCCCACACTCTCACTGGAGGAGTTCTTCCCCCCGCAGCTAGGAGAGTCCCTCAGCTCCAGCAGCGCTTGTCCCTGACTGCTTCCACCAATGTCACTCAATGGAGCGTACTTATTGGGATGCTCCAGCCCTGGATCGGCCTCCCTGGCACTTCCCCATCTACCCTTCTTGACTGTCACACATCTACTATTTTCTAGTGCCTGCACCTTTTTGTCTCCACCCACCTCTGTGCTGGCCCCTGCCGTCACCTGCCGGGTACATTCCCGGCTCTCCTTTAGTGTGGAGGGTCTTCTCAGTGCTGACAGTTGCTTCCCCAGATTCAGAACCTGGGCTTCCAGGGAAACAATGTGCCTACATTTTGCACAGCAGTATTCGCCCTTGCCCTCGGATGATCAAGGAATGCAAAAATGCCGCAAGATGTACACCGAGTCGCCTCTCCACACCCGCCGGGCATTGTACCTATTAATTTAATGAGAATTGGAGATCCAAATGGTGTCCAAATTACCTAAAAACTAGCTTCCTGACACTATTACTCAACAAGACAATACACAGGTACTCAACAAGACAATACACAGTTACTCACAGATAGGGATGAGCCGAACACCCACGGGTTCGGTTAGCACCAGAACCCGCGAACGGACCGAAAGTTCGCACGAACGTTAGAACCCTATTAAATACAATGGATGCGAACGTTCGAAATCGAAAGTGCTAATTATAACGACTAATATGCATGTTATTGTCCTAAAAAGGGTTTGGGAACCCGGGTTCTGCACCAGGGGACATGTATCAATGCAAAAATAAGTTTTAAAAACGGCCGTTTTTTCGGGAGCAGTCATTTTAATGATGCATAAAGTGAAAAAGAAAAAGTAAAATATTCCTTTAAATATCGTACCTGGGGGGTGTCTAAAGTATGCCTGTGAAGTGGCACGTGTTTCCCGTGTTTAGAACTGTCCCTGCACAAAATGACATTTCTAAAGGAAAAAAAGCCATTTAAAACTGCTTGCGGCTTTAATGTAATGTCTGGTCCCGGTAATATGGATGAAAATCTTTGAGAAAAATGGCATAGCTACCCCATCACCCCATTACCAGCCCCTTTGGGTCTTGTATGGATATTAAGGGGAACCCTGCTCACAAAATAAAAAAGGCCCTATATACTCTGAACAGCAGTATACGGGCGGTGCAAACAAGACAGGGACTGTAGGTTTGTTCTTAAGTAGAATCTGTTTTTTAATTTTGAACAGGTACATTGTTTAAGTGTAGCTCCAGCCAAAAAATCTATTTTTAAGCTTTTTGGAAAACATAGGGAAGGGTTATCACCCCTATAACATTTGTTTTGCTGTCTTTGCCCCTGTTCAGAACATTTCACCTCACTTTCCGTCCCAATGACAACTGTTTTTGAAAAGTGGGGTTTTTATTGAAACAAGGATTGGTGATAAAGCATCAGTAGAGAGGAGACACCTTTTTCCCATATTAACTCTTACAGGAGAGAATTTCCCTTCCTAGGGGTAGATTTCCTCTCACTTCCTGTTGTCTCCTTCCGTTTGCAAGTAGTAGCCGTTTGTAAGTTGGATGTTTGAAAGTAGGGGCCTGCCGTATATACTCTGCTGAAATTTGTCCCTTACATGTTGGTGTTGCCACAACACTGTGAGCCCTCACAGTTACTCTTGGTGGGCGCTGGAACGCCCTGCTGTGAACTATTATATCAGGAATTATATTTACATGCCATTGTTGAACAGTGGTAGGAAAAATTGGGCCTTTGGTGGTGGTGCTGGTGCCACAACACTGTAAGCCCTCACAGTTACTCTTGGTGGGCGCAAGAATGGGCCCTGCTGTGAATTATTAGATCAAGAATTGTAATTGCATGCCCCTGTTGAACAGGGGCTGAAAAATTGGGCCTTTGGTGGTGGTGGTGGTGGTGATGTTGCCACAACACTGTAAGCCCTCACAGTTACTCTTGGTGAGCGCAGGAATGGGCCCTGTTGCAAAGTATTGCATCAAAAATTGTAATTACACGCCCCTGTTAAACAGGGGCTGAAAAATTGGGCCTTAGCCACTGGTGGCGGCACCCAGAAACAAAAATGTTTTTCCAAGATATCATCATGAATCGGATCATTGAGGAGGAGGAGGATAGTCAGTCAACATAACAGGACAGTCAGCATCAGCATCAGTCTTGAAGGGATGTGACATTTGAAAATAAATTCTGTTATATCAGCTTCAGGTGCTTGGTAGCTGGTGGTGATCCAAGACTGGTTCATCTTTATGAAGGTCAGTCGATCAACCGAATCGGTGGACAGGCGCACCCTGTGATCCGTGACAAATCCTCCAGCAGCACTGAATGTGCGTTCCGAAAGAACGCTGGATGCAGGACAGGCCAGTAGCTCAATTGCATACTGTGCAAGCTCTGGCCAGTGATCCATCCTTAAGACCCAGTAAGCCAGAGGATTTTCGGTGGGAAAGGTGTCCAAATCTGACCTTGCCCCTAGGTATTCCTGCACCATGTATATCAGACGCTATCGATGGTTGCTGGAACCGATCATACCTTGGGGCTGCGGACTAAAGAATTGAATGAACGCATCAGTCAGACGGCCACCTTCCCCACCGCTCCTTCTTTGACTGACCGAAGCCTCAGCAACTCGTTGTCCCAGACCAGGAGTTTGTAACCTCCCAGTCTCTGGGAACGCGTTGCACAGACCTTTCTGCAAGGCCTCAGTTGTCTCATTCTCTGCTCCCTCTGCGACGGTAAGATAAGGTCTGCAACCTTAGCCTTGTACCGTGGATCAAGGAGAGTGGCCAGCCAGTAATGGTCCCTCTCCTTGATCCGTAGAATACAAGGATCCTTCCGCAGACTTTGCAGGATTAGGGAGGCCATGCAGCGTAGGTTAGCGGAGGCATTAGGTCCGGAGTCCTCTGGGTCACTAAGGACGACATGATCCGCAGCCACCTCCTCCCAGCCACATACAAGTCCACAGGTTTCTTGGGACTGTAAATCATCCCTAAAAGACTGCTGCTGTTGATAATGCTGAGTGCCAGGCTCCACCTCCATGCTGACACAATCCACCTCGTCCTCGTCCTCTTCCTGTGGGATGGGTGGGACAGAAGGAAAACTGTCTGGGTAAAGGGGGCCTTGAGAGGCAAGGAAGTCCTCCTCTTCCTGCCTCTGTTCTGCCTCAAGTGCCCTGTCCATTATTCCACGCAGCGTGTGCTCCAACAGGTGGACAAGAGGTACAGTGTCACTGATGCATGCACTGTCACTGCTCACCATCCTCGTGGCCTCCTCAAATGGTGCCAGGACAGTGCATGCATCCCTGATCATGCCCCACTGGTGTGGTGAAAAAAAACTGAGCTCCCCTGACCATGTCCTGGTGCCGTAGTCGCACAGGTACTCATTGATGGCCCTCTGCTGCGTGTGCAGCCGCTGCAGCATGGCCAACGTTGAGTTAACCTGGTGGGCATGTCACATATAAGGCGGTTCTTGGGCAGGTTCAACTCCTTTTGCAGCTCAGCCAGGCGAGCACTGGCATTATAAGATCTGCGGAAATGCACACAGACTTTCCTTGCCTGCCTCAGGACATACTGTAAGCCCGGGTACCTGCCCAAGAACCGCTGCACCACCAGGTTAAGGATGTGAGCCAAACAGGGCACATGGGTCAGTTGTCCCTGTCGGAGGGCGGAGAGGAGGTTGGTGCCATTGTCGCAAACCACCATTCCTGCCTTAAGCTGGCGTGGCGTCAACCACCTCTCGGCCTGCCCCTGCAGAGCAGACAGAACCTCTGCCCCAGTGTGGCTCCTGTCCCCCAAACACACCAGCGCAAGCACGGCATGGCATCTTTTTGCCTGCGTACTTGCGTAGCCCCTTAAACGCCTATGGAGCACCGCTGGTTCCGAGGACAAAGCACAGGAAGAGGCCATGGAGGAAGAAGAAGAGGAGGGGGTGGAGGAGAGAGGTGTGTCACAACCAGTAGTAGCATTTTGGAGGCATGGCAGCGGAACAACCAACACTACTGCACCTTGTCCTGCATCCTTCCCAGCTGCCAAAAAGTGACCCAATGGGCCGTGAAAGAAAGGTAACGTCCCTGTCCATGCCTGCTGAACCATGAGTCAGTGGTAATATGCACCTGACCGCCCTGTCCAGCGAGGCCAAGACATTGCCTTCCACATGCCGGTAGAGAGCCGGAATCGCCTTCCGTGAGAATCGGACGTCGGTGTAGTGCTAGCAGAGTGCCCGCAAGTACTTGGCTGTGACACACCTAATTCTACACCTTCATTCCTCTCAGTGCAGGTTTCAGAGAGGACTGAAGGTATAGTGGGGTTGGAGATCCCAGCTGATGCAGTGCAAGGAGAGGTCCGCTTTGTTCTTTGGTGTGGGTCTTTAAGGTAGGCTTGCCAACGAGCTGCATGGCAGGTCAACATATGTCTGGTCAAGCATGTGGTGCCCAAGCGGCTCATGTTTTGGCCATGCGATATACGCTTGAGACATATGTTGCAAACAGCAGCTGTGCGATCTGACGCACTCGACTCAAAAAAGGCCCACACCAAAGAACTTTTTGAATAACGGGCAGAGGCAGCGCCCTGCACAGGCGGAGCTCTGCGGTGTGATTCAGTCGGTGTGCTGCCCTTTACGCTGGCCCCCCGAGGGCATCCTGCCTCATTGGAGATGTGCCTCCTCCTCATCCTCCTCCTCTCTCCTATTAGGCACCCACGTGGAGTCAGTGACCTCATCATCCCCTCCCTCCTCATCACCTGAGCCAATCTGGCAGTATGCTGCAGCTGCTGGAACATGACTGCCAGGTTGGTGTCCTTCTTGAGCATCCCCTCTCTCTGCTCTCACGCTACTGCCTTCCTCTAGCTGGGTATCATCAATAGACCCTTCGAAACGCTGGGCATCCTCCTGGAGCATGTACCCAACACTGTGCTCAAACAGTTCGGGGGACTCCTCAGGAGGACATGGTGGGTCTAGGGAAGGAGTGACTGATGATGACATTGATACCAGGGAAGAGGACGCTTTGGCAGCTGCTTTGCCAGTACCCTGAGCCTGGGTGAGAGAGGATGAGGAGGTTGAGGAGGGCTTGGTCATCTACTCTACCAAGTCTTCGGCATGATGCGGCTCAACACGTCCAGCTGCCGAAAAGGACAAGCGTGTCCCATGGCCACGTGCTGATGACGATGCACCGCGTCCACGACCAGCACTGTTGTCTCTAGACACAGAGCCTGCTTACCCTCTTTTATTGGCTCCTGACTGTCTGCCTCTCCTTGTTTGCCTTCCAGACATTCTAATGGCCTGCAGGGAGATGGGAAAACATAGCAATAAGGCCTAGCTTAAAGGAGTAGTAAAGTTACATGTTTTTTCACCTTAATGCATCCTATGCATTAAGGTGAAAAAACATTCGACAATACCGCCCCCCCCCCCCCGAGCCCCCGTTTTTCTTACCTGGCCCCTCGAAAGTCCCATGCTCGTCCCCATCATCCTCTTCGTTTTTCAGCCTGGCCGCCGATTGGCTACACTGGATGGATTGAAAGCAGCGTAGCCATTGGCTGGCGCTGCTGTCAATCACATCCAATGACGCGGCACGCCGGGGGGCGGGGCCGAGTGATACAGTCGGCGGCTATGGCCGCCGCTGTATCACGGGAGCGCGCCCGCAATCACTCCACACCATGCGAGCTCACTCGCATTAAGGTGTGGAGTCCTTGCGGGGAGGAGCCAAGACAGCCGCCGAGGGACCCCAGAAGACCAGGATCGGGGCCACTGTGTGCAAAACGAGCTGCACAGTGGAGGTAAGTATAACATGTTTGTTATTTTTAAGCAAAAAAAAAAAAAGCTTTAGTGCTCCTTTAAGGAGTATATTTAGCAGGAAGCACACTACGCCCGCTGTAAGTGCTGCAAATGCCTGTTAGTGTAACACACTAGGAAAACACAGCAATAAGGCCTAGCTTCAGGAGTATATTTAGCAGGAAGCACACTACGCCCGCTGTAAGTGCTGCAAATGCCTGTTAGTGTAACACACTAGGAAAACACAGCAATACGGGCTAGCTTCAGGTGTATAATGTGCAGGAGGCACACTACGCCCGCTGTAAGTGCTGCAAATGCCTGTTAGTGTAACACACTAGGAAAACACAGCAATAAGGCCTAGCTTCAGGAGTATATTTAGCAGGAAGCACACTACGCCCGCTGTAAGTGCTGCAAATGCCTGTTAGTGTAACACACCAGGAAATCACAGCAATACGGGCTAGCTTCAGGTGTATATTTTGCAGGAATCACACTACGCCTGCTTTAAGTGCTGCAGATGCCTGCCTGTGTTACGCAACAGGAAAACACAGCAATAAGGGCTAGCTTCGGTTGTATACTGTGCAGGAGGCTTAGCAAAAATATCACTGACACTGTCCCTACCTATCCTTCTCTCTCCCTGCACACAAGGTTTAGCAGAATATCACTGACACTGTCCCTACCTATCCTCTCTCCCTACACACAATATCACTGACACTGTCCCTACCTATCCTCCTCTCTCCCTACACACAATATCACTGACACTGTCCCTACCTATCCTTCTCTCTCCCTACACACAATTTCTCTAACACTGTCCCTGTCTATGTACGACTTTCCCTGCGCTGGCGGCATTTTATAGTGTGGGGCATGTACTAAACCCCCCTGAGCTATAATTGGCCACAGGCATCCTGCCTGTGGCCAATTATGGCTCTCCTCGCTGCCGGCGCTGTGATTGGCCAAGCATGCGGGGTCACAGTGCATGCTTGGCCAATCACAGCGCCGGGATTTTGGGCCGTTCGCGTCACTCGAATTTGGCGCGAACGACCCAAAACCTTCGATCTTCATCGAACGATCGAACACACGATCCCTACTCACAGACCTACATGCACTCGCAGACCAACGGACCTACGTGCACTCGCAGACCTACGTGCTCCCACAATACACAAGTACTAATGATCCACACACACACTACTCAGACAACACTCAAGTACTCACACTACACAGGCACTATGACCCCTGTTATAACCTCCTGTTTTAAAATCTTGGTTTTTAACTCACCACTTAGTCCAGTTCCACTTGGACAGAGCTCCAGCAAGCTCGAAGATGAGCAGGCTCAAAATGAGTTCTACGTAAATTTATATAGGCCTCAAACACCTGTGAAAAATTAACCACTCCCCTTAATTAGCAGACTGAAGGAAAAAAAGGTTTAAAAAGGTTTAAAAAGTGACAGAAAAAGGTCTTAAAAAGCTGCAAGGAAAAGCCCCAAAAATAACCTAAAATGCAACACAGCAATTACCAGCAGTCAAAAGAAAAAGAAAAACTTGCTCACACTCTCCACTTAAGGTCCCCGCTGTCTAGCCTCCAACCAACAATGTCTGTTTGCACAAATGTGAACCCAGGCTAATGCCGCGTACACCCAATCGGAGTTTCCGACAACAAAACCGTGGTTGGTTTTTCCGTCGGATGTTGGCTCAAACTTGTCTTGCACACACATGGTCGCACAAATGTTGCTTGGAAATTCTGATGCAAGAACGTGGAGACGTACAACACTACGACGAGCTGAGAAAAATGAAGTACAATGATTCCGAGCATGCGTAGCACTTTTGTGCTTCGGAAATGGCTACACACGGTCAGAATTTCCGATAAGAACTTTTGCCGTCGGAAAAATAGAGAACCTGCTCTCAATCTTTTGTTGGCGGAAATTCCGACAGCAAATGTCCGATGGAGCCTACCCAGGATCGGAATTTCCGATGAAAAGCTCACATTGAACATTTGTTGTCGGAAAATCCGACTGTGTGTACGCGGCATAGGGCTGTTCAGCCATGCCAGTATATTCTGTGGAGTAACTTCTTGTCTGCAGTAATTCCAAAAAACTTATGCTCAGCTTGGGGCCAGGAGAAGGAACACTATTTAACCCCCAGGCTCAAGTGCTTACCTCCTGTGGTGATCCAGATTGTGGCTCTGCACTCCATCTGCTCAGCTGGTGGAGGAACATGAGTAGTTAATGTTATCAGAAGTAAGTTCTTATATTTATTCAGCAGTTCCGAAAATCTAATCTGAGTCCCGAAGTCAACTTCTATACACATCCACCGGATAATGTATATAGAAAATAATTCAATCCGGATGGCCGCACTCCAACATTGATTTCTTTATTGGTTACAAACCATACAGCAAAATATGCTATCAACAGCTAACATGTTTCACACCTCAACTACTGGTGCTTACTCTAGCTGACTCTTTAGGCAATAGACAGGAATTTAGGGTATATGCACATGCCAATACAATATTTACAGAGTAAACGAGGTGGGCTTAATTGAATAATTGAAGAGCTGGTGAAATAGTGGATACTCACTACACATGGAAGCTCGGCTCTGATTAAATCAATATCAGATGTACCGAGTCCCATGTCTCACATGATGTTGCCACTTTAATGCGACTTTAAATGATAAAGCCCAAATTGCTACTACAATATGTATATATTTCATGGTTTTTAAAATTGCTGATGACAAATCTATACATCTAAAAACATAGGAAGTAAAAACATCAAGAAAGGCAAAAGAAAACGTGAAAACCAAATACATGTATTGACATATGTATATAGTTTCATTATTGCTGGAGGAAAAACACGTTTATAGAAACACATACACAAATTGTCATCAACACCAAAGAATTATATTTATATATATATATATATATATATATATATATATATATATATATATATATATATATATATAGCACTAACCACCCCTACTCCCTTTGGCTCACTAGTGGGAGAAAGGGCACACCTACGCCACATGCCCGTACCCTCCTGTGTGAAGAGGTTGAGCGGTGTAATGTACCTGGGTCTCTATGGTCAGGTTTCCCCATAGAATGGCTCCCGTCTTCACTGTGATAAAGACAAGTCTCTATTCCCCAATAACTTCAAGGTCCACACCAATTGCAACTCCAACAGAGAGAGTTTATTTCTCTCTTATGCACAATCATTGAACAGGAAAGGTTGGAGGAAGATCAGGACAGCAAGAGGTGTTGGGATAGGTCCAGGCACAAACAAATACTTATTCACTACCCATATCTTCAGGTAGACTCAGCTCATCCGGATAGTCTCTCAATGGAGTGGATCCCAGCAGCCGGAATGATGCTCGAATCAGAATACACACACAGTCTCTGCCACAGACCTGGTGAACGTTGGTTCTGGCTTTAGGCCTCTAACGGGAAAATTACATCCCTCCAGAGAGTTACCGGGCCCCTTCCTTCACTGTGATCTCTCACCAGTCCTTCGGAACGGTCCTCCCCCAGCCTCCTCATCTAGATGCGGGTCTTCTCGCAAGGCAGCACCCTGGGATTCCTTCTCCCTCCGTGGGCTCCAGCCGAAGGTGCTGGACCCAAAGCCTCCGGTTGCAGCCCCAGGGCTAAAGGTGCCTGGGACTGATCCGCCAGTGAACCAGGCCAGGAACTCCACCCCAGGGCTAAAGGTGCCAGGGGTGGCCACGAACAGAATCACACGCTCCCGGGGTCGGACCCCCGGGAACTCACCCCTGACAGACAGGGTCTGCTCCTTTTTATATCCCCTCCCGAGATGCACAGCAGGCCGACACGCCCACCATACCACCGCCGAAAGGGGACATCCAAGGCACAGCACTGTACCAGCGGTTCAACCCTGGCCTCTGATGGCAGCGCAACCAACAGGCCACGGGGGAACTATACACCAGTATCCCACCTGTAGTTCAAAATGGGTTTTACAGAACCCTATCAAATAGTGTGTTTGAGCACAACTACCACTCAAACATTCCCTTATATTTTAAATCCCTGCTACACATAGATATATCTATCTATCTCTATCAATCTCAATCATTAAATGCAGTATTCCATATATAAAAAGATTAGTCTTATTATGATAAGACTTCAAAGCAATCCTTCCAGCAAAAATTATATAGAACACTTATTGGCCCCTTACTTATTGACAGTAATGATTCTCACATAAGGCTACCTTTCTATTTATCTTTTCTAGATTTCAATATATTAATTTAAATGATTGCATGAACGAATACGTATGTATATGTAAACGAGAACGTGAAATGATGGTAAAAAATGTGAAGAATACTGGAACGAATGCTAAGAAAAATGCAGGCTTAATGAAAGGACAATAGATATTGGCAGAGGAAACAGTGTGTATGACACGGATTCTTTATGGATGTATACAAATGTAATTGCCGGTGTTCTGTCGAGAAGTGCCCCCCATTGAATAGTGCCTGCGCATGCACAGGACAGAGCCGCACTCCAGCTGAGTTGCCGATCAGCTGGAGTGACGTGCCAGGGCGCAAGCGCACATCGTAGGAGGTATCTCTTGATGGGAGATACCATTTCAGGGGCACAATTGAAACCTATACAAACAGCGTGGGAAGACCGTAGTTCTCACATTGTGCCTTGCTGTTAGCCGCCCTCCAGCAGCAGCGATGCACAATCTGAGAACTATGGTCTCCACCGCTGTTTGTATAGGTTTTAAATTGTGCCTTTGAAATGGTATCTCCCATCGAGCGATACCTCTTACGGTGTGCGCATGCGCCATGGTTACGTCAGCCCAGCTGATCTGATCGCCAAATCAGTGGCTGTGCTATGATGTACGGCGCATGCGCCGTTCGTCCCAGGCACTATTCGATGGGGGGCACTTCTCGACAGAACACCGGGAACCGCAGCACAAGGATTATTCCGCCTAAACCCGAAAATAATCAAATAGTCCCGATGGATTAATCCTTGTGCTGCAGTTCCCGGCAATTACATTGTCCGGTGGATCTGTATAGAAGTTGATTTCGGGACTCAGATTAGATTGTCGAAACTGCTGAATAAATATAAGAATTTACACCTGATAACATTAACTACTCATGTTCCTTCACCAGCTGAGCAGATGGAGCACACAGCCACAGTACAGTCTGAATCATGTGTCCGGGGACCAGGCGGAAGGAGACCAAAACACATGATTCAAAACCTATACTGTCTGGGTGAATCACGGACAGGTGGCAACCCTACCCGGGGGGGGGGGGGGGGGTGCCGAAAGAGAAAACTTGTGAGAGAAGACAACACAAGGACATCAAAGTAAGAAGTTATCTGCTTATGCTCAGAAGTTAGATTTAGGATGAGTCATTAAATTCATTAAAGGAGATGTTACAGATAATGGAGCAGAGAACAGGTCCAGGTCTAGCCTGCCTGATTTGGGGGTGCAGTAAAAAACGTCAGGGGATGCAAGGTTGGTAGAGTAGTGTATAAGGCCTCATGCACACTGGACGTTATAAAAACAAAATTATTGCCCTGGTAGTTCTGTTTTGTTTTTCCAGACAGAGAACGCTCCAGCCTAAATAGACTGATAATAGTTTGTGTGCATGGACACATAGGATAACATGCTGGTTTGTGCTTGTGAACAGCAATCTTTAAGTCTGACCACAGATTTTCTATATGATTGAGGTCTGGGCTTTGACTAGGCCATTCCAACACATTTACATGTTCCCCTTAAACCACTCAAGTGTTGCTTTAGCAGTGTGCTTGGGGTCATTGTCCTGCTGGAAGGTGAACCTCCATCATAGCCTCAAATCACGCACAGGGGATTATTTACGAAAGGCAAATCCACTTTGCACTAGAAGTGCAAACTACAAGTGCAAAGTGCACTTGAAAATGCACTGACAGTGCACTTGGAAGTGCAGTCACTGTAAATCTGAGGGGTAGATCTGAAATGAGGGGAAGCTCTGCTGATTTTTTTATCCAATCACGTGCAAGCTAAAATACTGTTTTTTATCTTCCTTGCATGTCCCCCTCGGATCTACAGCAACTGCACTTCCAAGTGCACTTTCAGTGCAATTTCAAGTGCACTTTGCACTTGTAGTTTGCACTTGTAGTGCAAAGTGAATTTGCCTTTCGTAAATAACCCCCACAGAGTGGTACAGGTTTTGCTCAAGACTATCCCTGTATTTAGCACAATCCATCTTTCCCTCAACTCTGACCAGTTTTCCAGTCATGACTGCTGAAAAACAACCCCACAGCATGATGCTGACACAACCATGTTTCACTGTGGGGATTGTGTTCTTTGGGTAATGTGGTGTGTTGGGTTTGCGCCAGACATAGCGTTTTCTTTGATGACCAAAAAGTTCAATTCTAGTCTCATCAGACCAGAGCACATTCTTCCATACATTTTGGGAGTCTCCCACATGCCTTTTCGTAAACTCAAAACGTGCCATTTTGTTTTTTGCTGAAAGTAATGGCTTTCTTCTGGTCACTCTGCTATAAAGCTACAGCTTATTTTCGTCCTATGTACAGATACTCCAGTCTCTGCTGTGGAACTCTGCAGCTCCTCCAGGGTTACCTTAGGTCTCTGTGCTGCCTCTCTGTTTAATGCCCTCCTTGCCCGGTCCATGAGTTTTGTTGTGTGGCCAGCTCTTGGCATGTTTGCTGTTGTGCCATGTTCTTTCCATTGGGTTATGATAGATTTGATGGTGCTCCTTGGGATCATCAAAGATTTGGATATTTTTTTATAACCTAACCTAACCCTGACTTGTACTTCTCTACAGCATTGTCCCTTACTTGTTTGGAGAGTTCCTTGGTCTTCATGGCAGTGTTTGGTTGGTGGTGCCTCTTGCTTAGGTGTTGCAGCCTCTTGGGCATTTCAAAAAGGTGTTGTAGCAGTGTGTCCCAGAGAGAGCCGGGAAAAGTCCTTTTTTTACGTCTCCCAGGCTCCTCTCATACACATTCAGGAATCTCTGATTCATGATCCAGTTCAGGTCTTGGTCCTCTCCCCCAGACTAATTTAAACTCACCTGAGACAGCCAGCCAGTGCTCTTGGCCTGGGAACCTCAGACAACTTCTACCAGGTTGGTAAAAGCTATTAAGCTGTGTATGTGGAAGCTGACAAACTGTAGGCTTGCTCAGCCTGGTAGTTAGGATCGGTAAATATTGTATAATTATTGCCGAGACATGGCTAGGTTTTTGTTTGGCTATTTTTGTTTTACTATTTGTTTTTGGAACACTGTACAGCACCTGTATATACAGGTCCTTCTCAAAAAATTAGCATATTGTGATAAAGTTCATTATTTTCTGTAATGTACTGATAAACATTAGACTTTCATATATTTTAGATTCATTACACACAACTGAAGTAGTTCAAGCCTTTTCTTGTTTTAATATTGATGATTTTGGCATACAGCTCATGACAACCCAAAATTCCTATCTCAAAAAATTAGCATATCATGAAAAGGTTCTCTAAACGAGCTATTAACCTAATCATCTGAATCAACTAATTAACTCTAAACACCTGCAAAAGATTCCTGAGGCTTTTAAAAACTCCCAGCCTGGTTCATTACTCAAAACCGCAATCATGGGTAAGACTGCCGACCTGACTGCTGTCCAGAAGGCCATCATTTGACACCCTCAAGCAAGAGGGTAAGACACAGAAAGAAATTTCTGAACGAATAGGCTGTTCCCAGAGTGCTGTATCAAGGCACCTCAGTGGGAAGTCTGTGGGAAGGAAAAAGTGTGGCAGAAAACGCTGCACAACGAGAAGAGGTGACCGGACCCTGAAGAAGATTGTGGAGAAGGACCGATTCCAGACCTTGGAGGACCTGCGGAAGCAGTGGACTGAGTCTGGAGTAGAAACATTCAGAGCCACCGTGAACAGGCGTGTGCAGGAAATGGGCTACAGGTGCCGCATTCCCCAGGTCAAGCCACTTTTGAACCAGAAACAGCGGCAGAAGCGCCTGACCTGGGCTACAGAGAAGCAGCACTGGACTGTTGCTCAATGGTCCAAAGTACTTTTTTCGGATGAAAGCAAATTTTGCATGTCATTCGTAAATCAAGGTGCCAGAGTCTGGAGGAAGACTGGGGAGAGGGAAATGCCAAAATGCCTGAAGTCCAGTGTCAAGTACCCACAGTCAGTGATGGTCTGGGGTGCCATGTCAGCTGCTGGTGTTGGTCCACTGTGTTTTATCAAGGGCAGGGTCAATGCAGCTAGCTATCACAGGAGATTTTGGAGCACTTCATGCTTCCATCTGCTGAAAAGCTTTATGGAGATGAAGATTTAATTTTTCAGCACGACCTGGCACCTGCTCACAGTGCCAAAACCACTGGTAAATGGTTTACTGACCATGGTATTACTGTGCTCAATTGGCCTGCCAACTTTCCTGACCTGAACCCCATAGAGAATCTGTGGGATATTGGGAAGAGAAAGTTGAGAGACGCAAGACCCAACACTCTGGATGAGCTTAAGGCCGCTATCGAAGCATCCTGGGCCTCCATAACACCTCAGCAGTGCCACAGGCTGGTTGCCTCCATGCCACGCCGCATTGAAGCAGTAATTTCTGCAAAAGGATTCCCGACCAAGTATTGAGTGCATAACTGAACATAATTATTTGAAGGTTGACTTTTTTTGTATTAAAAACACTTTTCTTTTATTGGTCGGATGAAATATGCTAATTTTTTGAGATAGGATTTTTGGGTTTTCATGAGCTGTATGCCAAAATCATCAATATTAAAACAAGAAAAGGCTTGAACTACTTCAGTTGTGTGTAATGAATCTAAAATATATGAAAGTCTAATGTTTATCAGTACATTACAGAAAATAATGAACTTTATCACAATATGCTAATTTTTTGAGAAGGACCTGTAGACTTGTATATATCACAAATAAACACTGCACTGTTTGTCACTACCTCACTGGATTTGGTATCTGTGCCTGAAAGACTGCTCATCCCAGGGAGCTTTGTACCTGCTACTTGTCCCCCAGGTTACATATGGTGGAGGCTGCGACCAGCAGTAGTAAGTTACTACTTAAAGGGCCAGTTCCTAAAGTGACTAAACATGGAGGAAATCCTCAAACAAATGGTTATCCAACGCTGCACAACAGCAAACTAACGCCATTATACAGGAGCAATTGCAGAGGCTTTTTGAACAGCTAGCTGTAGGGGTTCAGTTGCTTCTGACCAGCCAGCAAGGTTAAAGTTCAATGCAGGAAATAGACTTCAGTTACCCACGAGCTCGGAGACATCTTTTTAAATGAGACACGAGAGCTTTTGTAATGTGCCCAAAAGATGTCTGGTTTAATCAGCTTAACATCTCGGTATTTATGCCGGTCTTAGGGGACAAAGGTGGGGATGGGAGGAGTTTACATGATACAAATTCAGGTTAATAATTTCCTATTAGCTAGTACGTGTTACAAGTTCAGGTAATATTTCGCTGATGAAATACAAATCTAACATGGATGTGAATTTTAACATATGTGACATGAATGTATACTTTCTGTGTTTACACAAGTGTTGGTAGAACTATACTTAGCTTATCTTTAACAAACATGAGCTAGGGCAAAGTCCATAGATATGGTATATGCCTAAATGACCATAAAAACCTTTACACAGAAATAAGTACATTTCAAACAAAACCTTTTCTTTAACCTATGACATGCCGTCCTAAACTCAAAATGGAGGTTGTCATGCCAAGTTACCTTTACAATCCTCTCTTTGAGACAAAATATATCTCACAGTTATATAATCTTTCTTCTATCATAATAATAGTTATGGCTGCACTTCTCAACCATGTCAGTATTCCTACTCCAGAACTTAGGTTTGCAAAAAGGATCCCATGTCTTGGCAATGTTTCTAACTTCATCTTGTTGTAGCGGGGTGTTCCCCTATAATGAGAAGAGACTACATCACCCATAACCCCATTCTTCACATGTTCCACCGCAGAGACTCATGGGAGGGGTTATAAAAGGAGGAGGCGAGGCCGGGCTCGGTCTCTTTGGGACACGAGACTTCACAGATGGATCCTCCTGTGTGGATGTGTCGGAGTGCAAGGCCTGAAGCCTGAGGCCTTGCTCTGCACCAAAGAGCCTTCCACCCCTCTCTGCGAGCCTGGGTGGCATCTGACTTTGTGCGCTACAGCCTTGTCGGATCGGGGGCCCGATCGTTGGAGAGATCGAGTGTGTGTGACACGGCCGGTGGAGGTTTCCCGGACTGAATCCGTAGTCCGGCGGGTGAGAGGGCATAAGCCCAGCTAAGATACTGTTACTGTATATAGGCCTATAGACTGCCGTGGCCTACAAGTTATTTTGATACCCCTATTGAAGAGCCTTGTTAGAACTGAGCCTGCGGCTTTATTTAACCAAGTTCTATACCCCTTGGATTACAAAGTTATACTCTGTTTAAAGTGCACCACCATTACAGACCTGCCGGTGAAGAAAGAAGGACTAAGTTAAATATTAGAACCAGGCCTGGTGGGGATTCTAGCGTGTTTAATTACTGCACCATAGGGCACTTAGTTAACGGTCGCCCGTATGGCGCACCTGTAGCGTGTGTTACTACATAGTGTGTTACAGTGGCAGGACGCTGCCCTTAGGAGTGATTATCTTGAACTGTGATTACTGTTACCCCCTTTATCCATATTGAGAAAATAAGTAAAACACTTTATCTATTACAATTCATTACTGTGTCCTGGCTTAGTTATTATATTGCATAGGATATATCATTGATTATTAGTACTAGCTGTGCCAGAAGGGGGTAGAGCCTATTGCCGGGGGTTGGCGGAGCTGCACTCAGGGCCCAAATCTAATTCTGCGGCCTCCTTAGTTGGAGGTATCGCTACATTGTAATTTGCTTACTTCCTTTCGGTGTTGTGCAATTATATCATAATAATCTGGTACCTTAATACTAGTGTTATGAAACCAGGTACAACACTCATAATCTTCTGTGTTCTCACATAACCCAGTTAAAGCAGCACTCATGCTTTCTATGGCTAACTCGTGTAGTTCTAATTGTTTTCTAATTGCTCTAGTTTCTATATTTAATTTAGAAATATCATCAGAATTCTTTTCCATTATTTCATCAATGATTCCAGTGTAATTATTCAACCTTTTCATTATGTCTATTTGGATAGATATCTATGTAGATCTCAACATTATCAGACCCCTATGGCGGGGTCACTACCATATCTTCTCTACTTAGTATGATACCAGAGGGTCCACAGTACTACTTCACATCTATGTGGAGTAAAGCTCTTCTTAGGGTGTATGTGGATACATATCTTTACTCATTCATATCACCCATCTTGGCATCATAAAAATCTGCTAATCTGACAATCTGATAACACTCTATCTCTTCCCTGGGGTCATCTTCCTCAGTACTAATTATTGTATTTCACATTTATGATATTTAAAAGGTACAGCCATGAGAGGATTACTAACGGTGGAGTGGTGTAATTTGACTACATATCCAACATTTTTCATATCCTGATTTCTGTGCATAGGCATATTTAAACTTCAATAATAACATTTTATCGGTATAACTTTCTGAGTTTTCATTTCTCTTGTGTCTATCATGTGTATTATTCATATTAATATTCTGTTGTGGAGTTTTAGAGGCTCCACAAATACTCTTTATGTGTCCCAAATCTTCAGGATGATAAATACAGTTAGTTATCAGCCAAGTTGGCAAGAACACAATCATGGCAGCCCAGCATAAGAGGCACAAGGCTTTCCCAGAAGTCCGTGGTGAAATAAGTGACGTCATTTTTGTTCAGAGACTTCTTTTCCACCTGCTTCACTCACTGTTCGAGGATTTGTATCACCTTCTTCACCTCCTTTATCCTTGGCTTGCTTCTTAGGTGTTTGGTTCACCTTCTTCACACGACTGGCATGGATCCAAGCCTGTTGTCCCTCTACCAGAATAGCTGTTCGGGTAACCGCGATCACTGTAGTCGGGGGTCCAAATGGGTACTCTTCCTTCTTGGTACGCTTCAGTTGCTGGACCACTACGACATCTCCCACTTGGAAGGAATGAGTTGGTTCCTGCGAAAAGATAGGAGAGGTGCGAGCGACATTCCTTTCAACTTGATCTAAGGTTTCAATAAGTTTTTTTACATATTCTTCCTGAATAAGATCTAGGTCCCCTTTTTCTAACATAAGTGGCTGTCTGGCCCATGGAGTGGGGAATGGCCTACCCATTAAAACTTCAAAAGGGGAGTATCCTGTCTTTTTAGAGGGTGTCATTCTTACCTCGGCTAGTACAGCTGGTAGGACCTTCTTCCAATTTGCATACGTACCTCCAGTGGCTTTCCTGATCTTATCTTTAATGGTTCTGTTCATCCTTTCCACTATACCTGAACTCTGGGGGTGGTAAGGAATATGAAACTTCCATTCTATTTTCAGTGTTTTTACCAAGTCTTTACAGACTTTGGCCACAAATGCAGGACCATTGTCTGAGTTGATCTGAAGTGGGCATCCCCATCTGGGAATGATTTCCTGTGTGAGAATTCTTACTACTGTTTGTGCATCTTCCTTTGTTGTTACAAACACTTCTATCCATCTTGAGAACATGTCCACTATTACTAGCAAATATTCCTGTCTTTTACCTATTTTGGGCATGTGTGTAAAATCAATTTGTAAATGAGTGAATGGTGTAGATGGATATATCAGATGTTCATGTTTTGCCTTGTGAGGGTTCCTGGGATTATTCCGAATGCATGTGATGCATCTGGAAACATATGCCTTAACCAGAGAGGGAAGACCTGGAATGTAAAAATCCTTATCCAAAAGTTCACATGTGACTTTCCACCCTATGTGACCTATCCCATGGTATTGTGAAATAAAAATGGGTGCGCTGGCTACAGGGATACATAGTCTCCCCTCTTGGCAGACAAGGCCAGTTTCTGGGCCTGTCTGCACACCTATTGAGTTCCATTGTTGGATGTCTTTGTCTGTAACATATGTTTGGAGTTCATGCAATGTTTGATCTAGGAGTGAGATTTCAGGTGAGAGCAATGGCATTTGGATGTCTGCTGGCTGTGTGGATGCTGCCTCTCTTGCTGCTTTGTCAGCTAAAGCATTTCCTTTGGCTATGTCATCCTGTTGCCCTGTATGTGTCCTACAGTGTAGTGTGATTACATGTCCTAGAGTGAATGATGTAGCCATTTCCACCACCATCGCACAGGATACCAAAGCTCTGAGACACGCCAGCATGCCCTGCACTGGCATAGGCACAACCCTTGGGGAAAAACGATAGGGCGCAGTTTGCCTCCCATGTTTTTGCGCTAGGACTCCCGTCATGGTTTTACAGTTGTCCCTAGCAAATAGGTAAAACCCTTTGCTATACTCAGAGACCAAGACCAGGAGCTGTTATCATAGATGTTTTGAGGTATATGCAAGCATTGTACATTTCATCATTGCATTTTATACAATCTGGTATGTCAGTACCTGTGGTTTGTCTCAAGAGATTATCATAGTAGGAACAGTCAGGTAACTAATCATGCCAAGAAAGGACAGCATATCCTTCTTGGTCTGTGGGGGGGGCTAGATCCACGGAGAGCCGCAGCTCATGACTGACTTTCCTTTCACTTTTTGTGAGTACAAAACCAAGGCATTCAACAGTTTCCTGACACTATTGAAGTTTCTTTTTGGAAACTTTATGACCATTATCTGCCAACCAATGTAGCAGATCTGAACCATTCTCTTTGCAGGCAACCTGGCTTGGGTTACATATCAATCAACATATTGGAGTAGGACAGAACGATGGCAGGGAGTCCAGGACCGCAATGTGGCCTGGAGCACAACTGAGTAGACTACAGGGTCAACATAACCCATGACACCTTGTCATCTGGCAAAAAAAATTGTTTTTAAAAAACAGAAAGCAAGGATTGGCTGTGTCTCCTCATCCACAAGGACGCTAAAAAATACATTTGTTAAATCAATCACAGTAAAATACTCTGCATCGGGTGGTATGGAGGTAAGGAGTGATGGCACATGAGGCACTATAGGCGCACACCAGGTTATTTACAGCTCGAAGGTCTTGAACAAATCCACAACCGCCACCCTGCCCGACAATGGGCACTCACTGCTCTCTTTCCCATTACATTTAAACATCCTGCTGCTTCTTTCTGTATTAAAGTTTCCTGAAATTGGACAATTGTTTGTGTGGTCCATTCAGATATCATCTGTTTGACCATCAAGGCGAACTGGGGTTTTAGATTATTCATATAAATTTGAATAAACAAAGCTCCCACATCAGTAGCTGCAGCTAATCCAGCCTCTGTTGTCCAATTTTCATGAAACCTTTTCCAGAACTCAACTACAGATTCTTCTGACTTTTGTTTGCATGCTATGGCAGTAGGAAGGGAACTTTTATTTTTAAGTACTTTCATCATTTCAGCCTCTAATTCCATCCACATGGTGTTACTACCTGTTACCGTGTTTAACCCATATGCTCCCGCATTACCAGTGTCAATATTGTTTATACTTGGAACATTTGCCCAACTCCAGGAACTGGTGTATCCTATAATGCCATCAATGATAAGGCGCATGTCTTCCTGTGTGTAATTTCTACCCTTACATGCCTTTTTTAAGTAAGTTAAAGTACCTCCTGCGGAGGCAGTGGGTTTGGGGCAATGTTTCACTATCCTGTCAATGTCCTCAACGTCTATTACTTTTTTTAATATTTCATTTCCAATGGTCATGAAAGGCGCTTGAAGGTTAGTGTTACTATATACAGTTCCACGCTTTGTTTTTAGGGGGACTAAGTGTTTTACCCACTATAGCGTTTTCCTGTTCTTCCTCCTACTCTTGGCCAGGTGGTGAAACTACACCTCATATAGCTCCCTGATCTTCTTCTGGTTCAGCTACCTCGACTCTGGCTTCCTGTCCCTGCCTCTGTAGGTGCTGTCTATCTTGTTGTGGCGCGGGAGGGATCTGCCGCTGTGGTTGTGGAGCGGGAGGGATCTGCCGTTGTCTGATTGCATGATGTCCAGCCAGAAGATCAATATCTTCTTTTGTTAAACTTGGATAGACATGTACATATGAGGGTGGAGGATGACTGACTATTGGCAGGGGTGGGGCTGTTGGGTCAGGGACAACTCTCTTTTTATCGGCTTCTTCTCTATGTTTCTG
Source organism: Rana muscosa (assembly GCA_029206835.1). Lineage (NCBI taxonomy): Eukaryota > Metazoa > Chordata > Amphibia > Anura > Ranidae > Rana > Rana muscosa. Next base: position 339,737,727 of record CM055123.1, on the reverse strand, counting down.
GTCATAATCTTCCTTACTTAAACATTTGGTGGGCTTTTTCTGCTTCTTTTTGTCCCTCTGAAACCAATATGGGGCATATTTTAACCAATTCTCTCCTCCCTTTTCCATATAATCCATATCCCATGTGAAATTCATCATTACTACTATCCCGGGGAAAGGGGTCTATACTGTGTATGGCTCTGGTCTATCCCACTAAATTTTAAACTCATGGGACTATAAATTCATAATCAGTACCACAAATTCTGGCTACAAAATCCTTACACGTTTCTCCTGGGTTGGGAAGAGGGGGAGGATATTCTTTACCTTGTTTCTGACCCATATTGACAGTGGGAGACGACTGTTTTACCATGCAGTCTTCTGATCCACACAACAAATTATTCTTAATACTTCTATTATCTTAACACTTCTATGCGATAGAAAGAAAAGCAAAGGTTTTGGGGTCACCGGAGTCTACTTCCTCATTAACCACTTCATATTCCTTGCCAAAAGGAATGTATCTATCATATTCCTTGCCAAAAGGAATGTATCTATCATATTCCTTGCCAAAAGGAATGTATCTATATGCAGTACTGCTTATCTTTTGTGAGTTTACCAAAAACTCAATATTAACCTCCTGGCGTGGTTCTTATCCCCTACTAATTTATGGAACTAAAAGCTTTTAATCAGAGCTGAGGTAAGAAAATATTTAGTCAATAAAGACAAAAAAAATCCTTACCTCAGATGATGATGTGCTTATCTCGGTGGGACCTCCAATTTTGTAGGGGTTCAGTTGCTTCTGACCAGCCAGCAAGGTTAAAGTTCAATGCAGGAAATAGACTTCAGTTACCCACGAGCTCGGAGACATCTTTTTAAATGAGACACGAGAGCTTTTGTAATGTGCCCAAAAGATGTCTGGTTTAATCAGCTTAACATCTCGGTATTTATGCCGGTCTTAGGGGACAAAGGTGGGGATGGGAGGAGTTTACATGATACAAATTCAGGTTAATAATTTCCTATTAGCTAGTACGTGTTACAAGTTCAGGTAATATTTCGCTGATGAAATACAAATCTAACATGGATGTGAATTTTAACATATGTGACATGAATGTATACTTTCTGTGTTTACACAAGTGTTGGTAGAACTATACTTAGCTTATCTTTAACAAACATGAGCTAGGGCAAAGTCCATAGATATGGTATATGCCTAAATGACCATAAAAACCTTTACACAGAAATAAGTACATTTCAAACAAAACCTTTTCTTTAACCTATGACATGCCGTCCTGAACTCAAAATGGAGGTTGTCATGCCAAGTTACCTTTACACTAGCCACTGAGGCAAAAGCGAATAGGAAAACCCTGACTAAGGTTGTGCAGTTGCTAGCACAGGGGTCACCTGCTAAAATTAATGATGTTGGAGACAAGCCCTCAGTCATCCATGTGGGTCGATTTCTTTCCAAGATGACTGCAGATGATGATCCAGAGGCCTTTCTGCTAATGTTTGAATGCACTGCTGAGAGGGAAGGTTGGCCTAAGACCCAGTGGGCAGGACTGGTTGCCACCTTGCTTTCTGGAGAGTCGCAGAAGGCCTACTATGATCTGGAGTCGGCATAAGTAGGAGACTATGAAAAAGTCAAGCAAGAAATCTTGGCGCGACTTGGTGTCACATTGGCAGTTCGAGCACAGAGGGTCCACAGCTGGTACTTCCAAGACGAGAGGCCCCCAAGATCGCAGATGTTCGACCTAATCCACCTGGTACGGAAATGGGTACAGCCGGGTTCCCTGTTTGGGCCACAAATAGTGGAGCGTGTGGTCATGGACCGACTCCTGAGGTCCCTACCAGTTCCCCTGCAGAAGTGGGTAAGTCAAGGAGACCCCAAGTCGGCAAACAACCTGTTAGAACTTGGCCCTACACCGCACAGACTTTTCACCCAAAGCCACGGTCTCCCCAGACAATCGGTAAGACTGTTCCAGGGGAAGTGGGTGGTGAGCATGACAAGGAGATAGGGGGAGGATTTTTGGTGCCAGGACTGAAGTTTGGCGACCCAAACAAGGGAAGCCACTGCCTGTCGGCAAACAAAACTGGGGCAACATTAGGTGTTTCCGTTGCCACAAACTGGGACATGTGGCAGCAAACTGTCCATTGACAGAAGAACCCATGCAGTGTGATGTATCTTATAGAAGGCAAGTCTATGTTTGCTGCTGTTTCATGCGCTGCAGCGCCAAGTGTAGGAAAACACATGTGCCAAATGACTGTGAATGATAAGCCTATTATGGCATTGCTGGACTCTGGAAGTTTAGTGACTTTGGTTAAAGCTGAGATGGTTGAAACTGTGAATTTTCATGCTAAAAAAGTTGCTGTGATCTGTGTACATGGGGATACCTGGGAGTATGCTATAGCCACTGTTAACTTTAAAACTGACTTAGGTACGGTGACCCATCCGGTCGGAATTGTGCCCCACTTGGTACACAAGGCCATTATTGGTAGGGATGAGCTTCGAGTTTGAATCAAACCCATGTTCGACTCGAACATCGCCTGTTCGGTTGTTCGTCGAATTGCGAACATTATGGGCCGTTCGCGCCAAATTCGAGTGGCGCGTCACGGCCCATAATTCACTGCGGCATCGCAGTGCATTGCTGGCTGATGATTGGCCAAGCATGCACTATGACCCGCATGCTTGGCCAATCACAGCACCGTCTGAACAGAGAGCCGTAATTGGCCAAAGCCAGGGTGGCTTTGGCCAATTATGGCTCAGGGGGTTTAGTACACACCCCACACTATATAAGGCCGCCTCCGTGGCGGCCTTGTGTAGTGTGTTGCGGTGTTGGTTAAAGAGAGCTTACAGAGAGAGAGAGAGACAGTGTCATTTATATTGAGTTAGAGTTAGAGCAGGCAGGTGAGTCAGTTAGCTGCAGTTACAGTATGTAGAGGATATATATGCATCCTAGGTGTTGTGTGTGTGTGTGTATGTATATGTATATGTGTATATATATATATATATATATATATATACTGTGTATATATATTTATACACTGTATTCAGTTTAGCTAGATCCGTTCCTGTTATTCTCTATACCAGGGATATGCAATTAGCGGACCTCCAGCTGTTGCCAAACTACAAGTCCCATGAGGCATAGCGAGACTCTGACAGCAGCAAGCATGACACCCAGAGGCAGAGGCATGATGGGACTTGTAGTTTTGCAACAGCTGGAGGTCCGCTAATTGCATATCCATGCTCTATACTGTGAAAGGCAGGCAGGTGATTGTGCTAGCTGCAGTCAGTGTTTCACTTAGTGTACCGTGTGCTTTGCATAGCGTTCACCTAAAGCTTACCTGAATACAGTTAGTGACTAGGGATGAGCTCGGTGTTCGAGTCGAACATACGTTCGACTCGAACATCGGCTGTTCAATCGTTCGACGAAGATCGAACGATTTGGGCCGTTCGCGCCTAATTCGAGTGACGCGAACGGCCCACAATGCACTACGCCATCGCAGTGTCATCCAGGCGCTGTGATTGGCCAAGCATGCACTGTGACCCCGCATGCTTGGCCAATCACAGCGCCGGCAGCGAGGAGAGCAATGATTGGCCACAGGCAGGATGCCTGTGGCCAATTATTGCTGAGGGTGTTTAGTACACGCCCCACACTATAAAAGGCCGCCAGCACGGCGGCCTAGTGTAGTGTGTTCCGGAGCAGGAAAAGAGAAGCATAGGCAGGGACAGTGACATTTTTTTTTCTTGCTTAACCTGGATTCCTTTAGTTTAGGGAAAGAGAAGGATAAGTAGGGAGAGTGTCAGTGTGTTTTACTGTGCTAATCCTTGTTTCTAGGGACAGGGAAGGACAGTGAGGGAAATTCTCCTTGTGCTATACTGTGCTAAAGCATTGATCATCAACCATCTTTAAAAAAACATTTTTTCTAGGGACAGAAAACTATAGGTAGGGAGAGTGTCAGTGTGTTTTACTGTGCTAATCCTTGTTTCTAGGGACAGGGAAGGTCAGTGAGGGAAATTCTCCTTGTGCTATACTGTGCTAAAGCATTGATCATCAACCATCTTTAAAAAAACATTTTTTCTAGGGACAGAAAACTATAGGTAGGGAGAGTGTCAGTGTGTTTTACTGTGCTAATCCTTGTTTCTAGGGACAGGGAAGGACAGTGAGGGAAATTCTCCTTGTGCTATACTGTGCTAAAGCATTGATCATCAACCATCTTTAAAAAAACATTTTTTCTAGGGACAGAAAACTATAGGTAGGGAGAGTGTCAGTGTGTTTCACTGTGCTAATCCTTGTTTCTAGGGACAGGGAAGGACAGTGAGGGAAATTCTCCTTGTGCTATACTGTGCTAAAGCATTCCTCATCAACCATCTTTGAAATCCTTGTTTTTTGGACAGTCAGAGAAATTGTCATTGTGCTATTCTGTGCGAAAGCAATCATCCTCAACCATATTTAGAAATCCTTAAGTAAAGGGACAGAGAAGGACACCTGAAGGTAGCCCTTATTGCTTTTTTCCCATCTCCCTGCAGGCCATCCATTAGAATGTCTGGAAGGCAAACAAGGAGAGGCAGACAGTCAGGAGGCAATAAAAGAGGGCAAGCAGGCTCTGTGTCTGGGGGCAACAGTGCTGGTCGTGGACGCGGTGCATTGTCATCAGCACATGGCCATGGGACACGCTTGTCCTTCTTTTCGGCAGCTGGACATGTTGAGCCACATCATGCCGAAGACTTGGTAGAGTGGATGACCAAGCCCTCCTCCTCCTCCTCATCCTCTCTCACCCAGGCTCAGGGTACTGGCAAAGCAGCTGCCAAAGCGTCCTCTTCCCTGGTATCAATGTCAGACTCATCATCAGTCACTCCTTCCCTAGACCCACCATGTCCTCCTCCTGAGGAGTCCCCCGAACTGTTTGAGCACAGTGTTGGGTACATGCTCCAGGAGGATGCCCAGCGTTTCGAAGGGTCTGATGATGAAACCCAGCTACAGGAAGGCAGTAGCGTGAGAGCAGACAGAGGGGATGCTCAAGAAGGACACCAATCTGGCAGTCATGTTCCAGCAGCTGCAGCATACTGCCAGATTGGCTCCAGTGATGAGGAGGGAGGGGATCATGAGGTCACTGACTCCACGTGGGTGCCTAATAGGAGAGAGGAGGAGGAGGAGGAGGAGGCACATCTCCAACGAGGCAGGATGCCCTTTGGTGGCCAGCGTAAGGGCAGTACACCGACGGAATCACACCGCAGAGCTCCGCCTGTGCAGGGCGCTGCCTCTGCCCGTCATTCAAAAAGTTCTTTGGTGTGGGCCTTTTTTGAGGCTAGTGCATCAGATCGCACAGCTGCTGTTTGCAACATATGTCTCAAGCGTATATCGCGTGGCCAAAACATCAGCCGCTTGGGTACCACATGCCTGACCAGACATATGTTGACCTGCCATGCAGCTCGTTGGCAAGCCTACCTCAAAGACCCACACCAAAGAACAAAGCGGACCTCTCCTTGCACCGCATCAGCTGGGATCTCCAACCCCACTATAACTTCAGTCCTCTCTGAAACATGCACTGAGAGGAATGAAGGTGTAGAATTAGGTGTGTCACAGCCAAGTACTTGCGGCCACTCTGCTAGCAGTACACCGACGTCCGATTCTAGCAGGCAAGTTTCCCTGCCCCAGCTGCTGGACCGTCAAAAGAAGTTCACTCCCAGCCATCCACATGCCCAGCGGTTGAATGCTAGCTTGGCTAAATTGCTAGCGCTTCAACTGCTGCCTTTTCAGTTGGTAGACTCGGCCCCCTTCCGTGAGTTTGTGCAATGTGCGGTTCCTCAGTGGCAGGTTCCCAAACGCCACTTTTTCTCACGGAAGGCTATTCCGGCTCTCTACCGGCATGTGGAAGGCAATGTCTTGGCCTCGCTGGACAGGGCGGTCAGCGGTAAGGTGCATATTACCGCTGACTCATGGTCCAGCAGGCATGGACAGGGACGTTACCTTTCTTTCACGGCCCATTGGGTCACTCTTTTGGCAGCTGGGAAGGATGCAGGACAAGGTGCAGTAGTGTTGGAGGTTGTTCCACCGCCACGCCTCCAAAATGCTACTACTGGTTGTGACACACCTCTCTCCTCCACCCCCTCCTCTTCTTCTTCCTCCATGGCCTCTTCCTGTGGTTTGTCCTCGGAACCAGCGGTGCTCCGTAGGCGTTCAAGGGGCTACGCAAGTACGCAGGCAAAAAGATGCCATGCCGTGCTTGCGCTGGTGTGTTTGGGGGACAGAAGCCACACTGGGGCAGAGGTCCTGTCTGCTCTGCAGGGCCAGGCCGAGAGGTGGTTGACGCCACGCCAGCTTAAGCCAGGAATGGTGGTTTGCGACAATGGCACCAACCTCCTCTCCGCCCTCCGACAGGGACAACTGACCCATGTGCCCTGTGTGGCTCACGTCCTTAACCTGGTGGTGCAGCGGTTCTTGGGCAGGTACCCGGGCTTACAGGATGTCCTGAGGCAGGCCAGGAAAGTCTGTGTGCATTTCCGCAGATCTTATAATGTCAGTGCTCGCCTGGCTGAGCTGCAAAAGGAGTTGAACCTGCCCAAGAACCGCCTTATATGTGACATGCCCACCAGGTGGAACTCAACGTTGGCCATGCTGCAGCGGCTGCACACGCAGCAGAGGGCCATCAATGAGTACCTGTGCGACTACGGCACCAGGACATGGTCAGGGGAGCTTGGTTTTTTTTCTCTACGCCAGTGGGGCATGATCAGGGATGCATGCACTGTCCTGGCACCATTTGAGGAGGCCACGAGGATGGTGAGCAGTGACAGTGCATGCATCAGTGACACTGTACCTCTTGTCCACCTGTTGGAGCACACGCTGCGTGGAATAATGGACAGGGCACTTGAGGCAGAACAGAGGCAGGAAGAGGAGGACTTCCTTGCCTCTCAAGGCCCCCTTTACCCAGACAGTGTTCCTTCTGTGGAGGAGGAGGAGGAGGAGGAGGAGACTGAGGAGGAGGAGACTGAGGAGGAGGAGACTGAGGAGGAGGAGACTGAGGAGGAGGAGGAGACGGAGGAGGAGGAGGAGGAGGAGACTCAGGAGGAGGAGGAGGAGGAGACTCAGGAGGAGGAGGAGGAGGAGGAGGAGGAGGAGGAGGAGGAGACTCAGGAGGAGGAGACTCAGGAGGAGGAGGAGGAGGAGGAGGAGGAGGAGGAGGAGGAGACTCAGGAGGAGGAGGAGGAGACTGAGGAGGAGGAGGAGGAGGAGGAGGAGGAGACTCAGGAGGAGGAGGAGGAGACTGAGGAGGAGGAGGAGGAGGAGGAGGAGGAGACTCAGGAGGAGGAGGAGGAGGAGGAGGAGGAGGAGGAGGAGACTCAGGAGGAGGAGGAGGAGGAGACTGAGGAGGAGGAGGAGGAGGAGGAGACTGAGGAGGAGGAGGAGGAGACTGAGGAGGAGGAGGAGGAGGAGGAGACTGAGGAGGAGGAGGAGGAGACTGAGGAGGAGGAGGAGGAGGAGGAGACTGAGGAGGAGGAGGAGGAGACTGAGGAGGAGGAGGAGGAGGAGGAGACTGAGGAGGAGGAGGAGGAGACTCAGGAGGAGGAGGAGGAGGAGGAGACTCAGGAGGAGGAGGAGGAGGAGACTGAGGAGGAGGAGGAGGAGACTGAGGAGGAGGAGGAGGAGACTCAGGAGGAGGAGGAGGAGGAGGAGACTCAGGAGGAGGAGGAGGAGGAGGAGACTCAGGAGGAGGAGGAGGAGACTGAGGAGGAGGAGGAGGAGACTGAGGAGGAGGAGGAGGAGACTCAGGAGGAGGAGGAGGAGGAGGAGACTCAGGAGGAGGAGGAGGAGGAGGAGACTCAGGAGGAGGAGGAGGAGGAGGAGACTCAGGAGGAGGAGGAGGAGACTGAGGAGGAGGAGGAGGAGGAGGAGACTGAGGAGGAGGAGGAGGAGGAGGAGACTGAGGAGGAGGAGGAGGAGACTGAGGAGGAGGAGGAGGAGGAGGAGACTGAGGAGGAGGAGGAGGAGACTGAGGAGGAGGAGGAGGAGGAGGAGACTGAGGAGGAGGAGGAGGAGACTGAGGAGGAGGAGGAGGAGGAGGAGACTGAGGAGGAGGAGGAGGAGACTCAGGAGGAGGAGGAGGAGGAGGAGACTCAGGAGGAGGAGGAGGAGGAGACTGAGGAGGAGGAGGAGGAGACTGAGGAGGAGGAGGAGGAGACTCAGGAGGAGGAGGAGGAGGAGGAGACTCAGGAGGAGGAGGAGGAGGAGGAGACTCAGGAGGAGGAGGAGGAGACTGAGGAGGAGGAGGAGGAGACTGAGGAGGAGGAGGAGGAGACTCAGGAGGAGGAGGAGGAGGAGGAGACTCAGGAGGAGGAGGAGGAGGAGGAGACTCAGGAGGAGGAGGAGGAGGAGGAGACTCAGGAGGAGGAGGAGGAGACTGAGGAGGAGGAGGAGGAGGAGGAGACTGAGGAGGAGGAGGAGGAGGAGGAGACTGAGGAGGAGGAGGAGACTGAGGAGGAGGAGGAGGAGGAGGAGGAGACTGAGGAGGAGGAGACGGAGGAGGAGGAGGAGGAGGAGACGGAGGAGGAGGAGGAGGAGACTGAGGAGGAGGAGACTCAGGAGGAGGAGGAGGAGGAGACTCAGGAGGAGGAGACTGAGGAGGAGGAGGAGACTGAGGAGGAGGAGACGGAGGAGGAGGAGGAGGAGATGGAGGAGGAGGAGGAGATGGAGGAGGAGGAGGAGGAGGAGGAGACGGAGGAGGAGACGGAGGAGGAGGAGGAGGAGGAGGAGACGGAGGAAGAGGAGACGGAGGAGGAGGAGGAGGAGGAGGAGGAGACGGAGGAGGAGGAGACGGAGGAGGAGGAGGAGGAGACGGAGGAAGAGGAGACGGAGGAGGAGGAGGAGGAGGAGACGGAGGAGGAGGAGACGGAGGAGGAGGAGACGGAGGAGGAGGAGACGGAGGAGGAGGAGGAGACGGAGGAGGAGGAGACGGAGGAGGAGGAGGAGGAGGAGGAGGAGGAGGAGGAGGAGGAGACGGAGGAGGAGGAGGAGACTGAGGAGGAGGAGGAGGAGGAGACTGAGGAGGAGGAGGAGACTGAGGAGGAGGAGACTGAGGAGGAGGAGGAGGAGGAGACTGAGGAGGAGGAGGAGGAGGAGGAGGAGGAGACGGAGGAGGAGGAGACGGAGGAGGAGGTGACGGAGGAGGAGGAGGAGACGGAGGAGGAGGAGACGGAGGAGGAGGAGGAGGAGGAGACGGAGAAGGAGGAGGAGGAGACGGAGGAGGAGGAGACGGAGGAGGAGGAGGAGACGGAGGAGGAGGAGGAGGAGACGGAGGAGGAGGAGACGGAGGAGGAGGAGGAGACGGAGGAGGAGGAGGAGGAGGAGGAGGAGGAGGAGGAGGAGACGGAGGAGGAGGAGGAGGAGACGGAGGAGGAGGTGACGGAGGAGGAGGAGGAGACGGAGGAGGAGGAGGAGGAGACGGAGGAGGAGGAGGAGACGGAGGAGGAGACGGAGGAGGAGGAGGAGGAGACGGAGGAGGAGGAGGAGACGGAGGAGGAGGAGGAGACGGAGGAGGAGGAGGAGGAGGAGGAGGAGACGGAGGAGGAGGAGGAGGAGACTGAGGAGGAGGAGGAGGAGGAGACTGAGGAGGAGGAGGAGGAGGAGGAGACGGAGGAGGAGGAGACTGAGGAGGAGGAGGAGGAGGAGGAGGAGACTGAGGAGGAGGAGGAGACTGAGGAGGAGGAGACTGAGGAGGAGGAGGAGACTGAGGAGGAGGAGGAGACTGAGGAGGAGGAGGAGACTGAGGAGGAGGAGACTGAGGAGGAGGAGGAGGAGACGGAGGAGGAGGAGGAGGAGGAGACGGAGGAGGAGGAGGAGACTGAGGAGGAGGAGACTGAGGAGGAGGAGATGGAGGAGGAGGAGACTGAGGAGGAGGAGGAGGAGACTGAGGAGGAGACTGAGGAGGAGGAGGAGGAGGAGATGGAGGAGGAGGAGACTGAGGAGGAGGAGGAGGAGACTGAGGAGGAGACTGAGGAGGAGGAGGAGGAGGAGACTGAGGAGGAGGAGACTGAGGAGGAGGAGACGGAGGAGGAGGAGACGGAGGAGGAGACGGAGGAGGAGGAGGAGGAGACGGAGGAGGAGGAGACGGAGGAAGAGGAGACGGAGGAGGAGGAGGAGGAGGAGACGGAGGAGGAGACGGAGGAGGAGGAGACTCAGGAGGAGGAGGAGGAGGAGGAGACTCAGGAGGAGGAGACTGAGGAGGAGGAGGAGACTGAGGAGGAGGAGGAGGAGACGGAGGAGGAGGAGACGGAGGAGGAGACGGAGGAGGAGGAGACGGAGGAGGAGACGGAGGAGGAGGAGGAGACGGAGGAGGAGGAGACGGAGGAGGAGACGGAGGAGGAGGAGGAGACGGAGGAGGAGGAGGAGGAGACGGAGGAGGAGGAGGAGACGGAGGAGGAGGAGGAGGAGGAGGAGGAGACGGAGGAGGAGGAGACGGAGGAGGAGGAGGAGGAGGAGACGGAGGAGGAGGAGGAGGAGACGGAGGAGGAGGAGACGGAGGAGGAGGAGGAGACGGAGGAGGAGGAGGAGGAGACTGAGGAGGAGGAGGAGGAGACTGAGGAGGAGGAGGAGGAGGAGGAGACGGAGGAGGAGGAGACGGAGGAGGAGGTGACGGAGGAGGAGGAGGAGGAGACGGAGGAGGAGGAGGAGACGGAGGAGGAGGAGACGGAGGAGGAGGAGGAGACGGAGGAGGAGGAGGAGACGGAGGAGGAGACGGAGGAGGAGGAGAGGAGACGGAGGAGGAGGAGGAGACGGAGGAGGAGGAGACGGAGGAGGAGGAGGAGACGGAGGAGGAGGAGACTGAGGAGGAGGAGACTGAGGAGGAGGAGGAGGAGGAGACTGAGGAGGAGGAGGAGACTGAGGAGGAGGAGGAGACTGAGGAGGAGGAGGAGGAGGAGGAGGAGACGGAGGAGGAGGAGACGGAGGAGGAGGTGACGGAGGAGGAGGAGGTGACGGAGGAGGAGGAGGAGGAGACGGAGGAGGAGGAGGAGGAGACGGAGGAGGAGGAGACGGAGGAGGAGGAGGAGACGGAGGAGGAGGAGGAGACGGAGGAGGAGACGGAGGAGGAGGAGACGGAGGAGGAGGAGGAGACGGAGGAGGAGGAGGAGACGGAGGAGGAGGAGACGGAGGAGGAGGAGGAGACGGAGGAGGAGGAGGAGACGGAGGAGGAGACGGAGGAGGAGGAGGAGACTGAGGAGGAGGAGGAGGAGACTGAGGAGGAGGAGGAGGAGGAGGAGACTGAGGAGGAGGAGGAGGAGGAGGAGACTGAGGAGGAGGAGGAGGAGGAGACTGAGGAGGAGGAGGAGACTGAGGAGGAGGAGACTGAGGAGGAGGAGGAGGAGGAGACGGAGGAGGAGGAGGAGACGGAGGAGGAGGAGACGGAGGAGGAGGAGGAGGAGGAGGAGGAGACGACTGAGGAGGAGGAGGAGGAGACGGAGGAGGAGGAGGAGACGGAGGAGGAGGAGGAGACGGAGGAGGAGGAGAAGACGGAGGAGGAGGAGGAGGAGGAGGAGGAGACGGAGGAGGAGGAGACGGAGGAGGAGGAGACGGAGGAGGAGGAGACGGAGGAGGAGGAGGAGACGGAGGAGGAGGAGACAGAGGAGGAGGAGGAGACGGAGGAGGAGGAGGAGGAGACGGAGGAGGAGACGGAGGAGGAGGAGACGGAGGAGGAGGAGACGGAGGAGGAGGAGGAGACGGAGGAGGAGGAGGAGGAGGAGACGGAGGAGGAGGAGACGGAGGAGGAGGAGGAGACTGAGGAGGAGGAGGAGGAGGAGACTGAGGAGGAGGAGGAGACTGAGGAGGAGGAGACTGAGGAGGAGGAGGAGGAGGAGACGGAGGAGGAGGAGGAGGAGGAGACGGAGGAGGAGGAGACGGAGGAGGAGGAGGAGGAGACGGAGGAGGAGGAGACGGAGGAGGAGGAGACGGAGGAGGAGGAGACGGAGGAGGAGGAGGAGACGGAGGAGGAGGAGGAGGAGGAGACGGAGGAGGAGGAGAAGACGGAGGAGGAGGAGGAGGAGACGGAGGAGGAGGAGAAGACGGAGGAGGAGGAGACGGAGGAGGAGGAGACGGAGGAGGAGGAGACGGAGGAGGAGGAGGAGGAGACGGAGGAGGAGGAGACGGAGGAGGAGGAGGAGGAGGAGGAGACGGAGGAGGAGGAGGAGGAGGAGGAGACTGAGGAGGAGGAGGAGGAGGAGGAGACTGAGGAGGAGGAGGAGACGGAGGAGGAGGAGGAGGAGACGGAGGAGGAGGAGGAGGAGGAGGAGACGGAGGAGGAGGAGGAGGAGGAGGAGGAGACGGAGGAGGAGACTGAGGAGGAGGAGGAGACGGAGGAGGAGGAGGAGGAGACGGAGGAGGAGGAGGAGGAGACGGAGGAGGAGGAGACGGAGGAGGAGGAGGAGACGGAGGAGGAGGAGAAGACGGAGGAGGAGGAGGAGGAGAAGACGGAGGAGGAGAAGACGGAGGAGGAGGAGACGGAGGAGGAGGAGACGGAGGAGGAGGAGGAGGAGACGGAGGAGGAGGAGGAGACTGAGGAGGAGGAGGAGGAGGAGACTCAGGATGAGGAGGAGACTGAGGAGGAGACTGAGGAGGAGGAGGAGGAGATGGAGGAGGAGACTGAGGAGGAGGAGGAGGAGGAGGAGACTGAGGAGGAGGAGGAGGAGGAGGAGACTGAGGAGGAGGAGGAGGAGACTGAGGAGGAGACGGAGGAGGAGGAGGAGGAGACTGAGGAGGAGGAGACTGAGGAGGAGGAGGAGGAGATGGAGGAGGAGACTGAGGAGGAGGAGGAGGAGACTGAGGAGGAGGAGGAGACGGAGGAGGAGGAGGAGACTGAGGAGGAGGAGGAGGAGGAGACTGAGGAGGAGGAGACTGAGGAGGAGGAGGAGGAGACGAAGGAGGAGGAGACGGAGGAGGAGGAGGAGGAGGAGGAGACGGAGGAGGAGGAGGAGGAGGAGGAGGAGACGGAGGAGGAGACTGAGGAGGAGGAGGAGACGGAGGAGGAGGAGGAGGAGACGGAGGAGGAGGAGGAGGAGACGGAGGAGGAGGAGACGGAGGAGGAGGAGGAGACGGAGGAGGAGGAGAAGACGGAGGAGGAGGAGGAGGAGAAGACGGAGGAGGAGAAGACGGAGGAGGAGGAGACGGAGGAGGAGGAGACGGAGGAGGAGGAGACGGAGGAGGAGGAGGAGGAGACGGAGGAGGAGACTGAGGAGGAGGAGGAGGAGGAGACTCAGGATGAGGAGGAGACTGAGGAGGAGACTGAGGAGGAGGAGGAGGAGATGGAGGAGGAGACTGAGGAGGAGGAGGAGGAGGAGGAGACTGAGGAGGAGGAGGAGGAGGAGGAGACTGAGGAGGAGGAGACTGAGGAGGAGGAGGAGGAGACTGAGGAGGAGACGGAGGAGGAGGAGGAGGAGACTGAGGAGGAGGAGACTGAGGAGGAGGAGGAGGAGATGGAGGAGGAGACTGAGGAGGAGGAGGAGGAGGAGGAGACTGAGGAGGAGGAGGAGACGGAGGAGGAGGAGGAGACTGAGGAGGAGGAGGAGGAGGAGACTGAGGAGGAGGAGACTGAGGAGGAGGAGGAGGAGGAGACTGAGGAGGAGGAGGAGGAGACTGAGGAGGAGGAGGAGACGGAGGAGGAGGAGACTGAGGAGGAGGAGGAGGAGACTGAGGAGGAGGAGACTGAGGAGGAGGAGGAGACTGAGGAGGAGGAGACTGAGGAGGAGGAGGAGACTGAGGAGGAGGAGACTGAGGAGGAGGAGACGGAGGAGGAGGAGACGGAGGAGATGGAGGAGGAGGAGGAGGAGACTGAGGAGGAGGAGACTGAGGAGGAGGAGGAGGAGACTGAGGAGGAGGAGGAGGAGGAGACTGAGGAGGAGGAGGAGGAGGAGGAGACGGAGGAGGAGGAGGAGACGGAGGAGGAGACTGAGGAGGAGGAGACTGAGGAGGAGGAGGAGGAGGAGGAGACTCAGGAGGAGGAGGAGGAGACTCAGGAGGAGGAGGAGACGGAGGAGGAGACTGAGGAGGAGGAGGAGACGGAGGAGGGGACTGAGGAGGAGGAGGAGGAGACTGAGGAGGAGGAGGAGGAGGAGGAGGAGACTGAGGAGGAGGAGGAGGAGGAGACTGAGGAGGAGGAGACTGAGGAGGAGGAGGAGCAGGAGGAGACTGAGGAGGAGGAGACTGAGGAGGAGGAGACTCAGGAGGAGGAGGAGGAGACTCAGGAGGAGGAGGAGGAGACTCAGGAGGAGGAGGAGGAGGAGACTCAGGAGGAGGAGGAGGAGTCTCAGGAGGAGGAGACGGAGGAGGAGACGGAGGAGGAGGAGACTCAGGAGGAGGAGGAGGAGGAGACTCAGGAGGAGGAGGAGGAGGAGACTCAGGAGGAGGAGGAGACTCAGGAGGAGGAGGAGGAGGAGGAGACTGAGGAGGAGGAGGAGGAGACTGAGGAGGAGGAGACGGAGGAGGAGGAGACTGAGGAGGAGGAGGAGGAGACGGAGGAGGAGGAGGAGACTGAGGAGGAGGAGACTGAGGAGGAGGAGACTGAGGAGACGGAGGAGGAGGAGGAGACTGAGGAGGAGGAGGAGGAGGAGGAGACTGAGGAGGAGGAGACTCAGGAGGAGGAGGAGGAGGAGACTCAGGAGGAGGAGGAGGAGGAGACTCAGGAGGAGGAGGAGGAGGAGGAGGAGACTCAGGAGGAGGAGACTCAGGAGGAGGAGGAGGAGGAGGAGGAGGAGACTGAGGAGGAGGAGGAGGAGGAGGAGGAGACTGAGGAGGAGGAGGAGGAGGAGGAGGAGACTCAGGAGGAGGAGGAGACTCAGGAGGAGGAGGAGGAGGAGACTCAGGAGGAGACGGAGGAGGAGGAGGAGGAGGAGACTGAGGAGGAGGAGACTGAGGAGGAGGAGGAGGAGACTGAGGAGGAGACTGAGGAGGAGGAGGAGACTGAGGAGGAGGAGGAGACTGAGGAGGAGGAGGAGACTGAGGAGGAGGAGACTGAGGAGGAGGAGACTCAGGAGGAGACTCAGGAGGAGGAGGAGGAGACTCAGGAGGAGGAGACTCAGGAGGAGGAGGAGGAGACGGAGGAGACTGAGGAGGAGGAGACTGAGGAGGAGGAGACTGAGGAGGAGGAGGAGGAGACTGAGGAGGAGGAGACTGAGGAGGAGGAGGAGGAGGAGACTGAGGAGGAGGAGACTGAGGAGGAGGAGGAGGAGACTGAGGAGGAGGAGGAGACTGAGGAGGAGGAGGAGGAGGAGACTGAGGAGGAAGAGGAGGAGGAGGAGGAGACTGAGGAGAAGGAGGAGGAGACTGAGGAGGAGGAGACTGAGGAGGAGGAGACTGAGGAGGAGGAGACTGAGGAGGAGGAGGAGACGGAGGAGGAGGAGGAGGAGACGGAGGAGGAGGAGGAGGAGACGGAGGAGGAGGAGACGGAGGAGGAGGAGACTGAGGAGGAGGAGACTGAGGAGGAGGAGGAGGAGACTGAGGAGGAGGAGACTGAGGAGGAGGAGGAGGAGACTGAGGAGGAGGAGGAGGAGGAGGAGGAGACTGAGGAGGAGGAGACTGAGGAGGAGGAGGAGGAGACTGAGGAGGAGGAGGAGACTGAGGAGGAGGAGGAGGAGGAGGAGACTGAGGAGGAGGAGACTGAGGAGGAGGAGACTGAGGAGGAGGAGGAGGAGACTGAGGAGGAGGAGACTGAGGAGGAGGAGACGGAGGAGGAGGAGACGGAGGAGGAGGAGGAGGAGGAGGAGACTGAGGAGGAGGAGGAGGAGACTGAGGAGGAGGAGACTGAGGAGGAGGAGGAGGAGGAGGAGACTGAGGAGGAGGAGGAGACTGAGGAGGAGGAGACTGAGGAGGAGGAGGAGGAGGAGATGGAGGAGGAGGAGACGGAGGAGACGGAGGAGGAGGAGGAGACGGAGGAGGAGGAGGAGGAGATGGAGGAGGAGACTGAGGAGGAGGAGACTGAGGAGGAGGAGGAGGAGGAGGAGACTGAGGAGGAGGAGACTGAGGAGGAGGAGGAGACTGAGGAGGAGGAGACTGAGGAGGAGGAGACTGAGGAGGAGGAGACGGAGGAGGAGGAGGAGGGAGACTGAGGAGGAGGAGACGGAGGAGGAGGAGACGGAGGAGGAGGAGGAGGAGACTGAGGAGGAGGAGACGGAGGAGGAGGAGGAGGAGACTCAGGAGGAGGAGGAGACTCAGGAGGAGGAGGAGGAGACTCAGGAGGAGGAGGAGGAGACTCAGGAGGAGGAGGAGACTGAGGAGGAGGAGGAGGAGGAGACTGAGGAGGAGACTGAGGAGGAGGAGGAGGAGACTGAGGAGGAGGAGGAGGAGACTGAGGAGGAGACTGAGGAGGAAGAGACTGAGGAGGAGGAGGAGGAGGAGACTGAGGAGGAGGAGGAGACTGAGGAGGAGACTGAGGAGGAAGAGACTGAGGAGGAGGAGGAGGAGACTGAGGAGGAGGAGGAGGAGGAGGAGGAGACTCAGGAGGAGGAGGAGGAGACTGAGGAGGAGGAGACTCAGGAGGAGGAGGAGGAGGAGACTCAGGAGGAGGAGGAGGAGGAGACTCAGGAGGAGGAGGAGGAGGAGACTCAGGAGGAGGAGGAGACTGAGGAGGAGGAGGAGACTGAGGAGGAGGAGGAGGAGACTCAGGAGGAGGAGGAGGAGGAGGAGACTCAGGAGGAGGAGGAGGAGGAGACTCAGGAGGAGGAGGAGGAGGAGACTCAGGAGGAGGAGACTGAGGAGACTGAGGAGGAGGAGGAGACTGAGGAGGAGGAGGAGACTGATGAGGAGGAGGAGGAGACTGATGAGGAGGAGGAGGAGACTCAGGAGGAGGAGGAGGAGACTGAGGAGGAGGAGGATGAGACTGAGGAGGAGGAGGAGGAGGAGACTCAGGAGGAGGAGGAGGAGGAGACTCAGGAGGAGGAGGAGGAGGAGGAGACTGAGGAGGAGGAGGAGACTGAGGAGGAGGAGGAGGAGACTGAGGAGGAGGAGGAGGAGACGGAGGAGGAGGAGGAGGAGACGGAGGAGGAGGAGGAGGAGACTCAGGAGGAGGAGGAGGAGACTCAGGAGGAGGAGGAGACTGAGGAGGAGGAGACTGAGGAGGAGGAGACTGAGGAGGAGGAGACTGAGGAGGAGGAGACGGAGGAGGAGGAGGAGACGGAGGAGGAGGAGGAGGAGGAGGAGACTCAGGAGGAGGGGAGGAGACTGAGGAGGAGGAGGAGACTGAGGAGGAGGAGACTGAGGAGGAGGAGGAGGAGGAGGAGACTCAGGAGGAGGAGGAGGAGACTGAGGAGGAGGAGGAGGAGGAGACTCAGGAGGAGGAGGAGACTCAGGAGGAGGAGACGGAGGAGGAGGAGGAGGAGACGGAGGAGGAGGAGACTCAGAGGAGGAGGAGGAGGAGACTCAGGAGGAGGAGGAGGAGGAGACTGAGACTGAGGAGGAGGAGACTGAGGAGGAGGAGACTGAGGAGGAGGAGACTGAGGAGGAGGAGGAGACTGAGGAGGAGGAGGAGACTGAGGAGGAGGAGGAGGAGGAGACTGAGGAGGAGGAGACTGAGGAGGAGGAGGAGGAGGAGGAGGGAGACTCAGGAGGAGACCTCAGGAGGAGGAGGAGGAGACTCAGGAGGAGGAGGAGGAGACTCAGGAGGAGGAGGAGGAGACTCAGGAGGAGGAGGAGGAGACTCAGGAGGAGGAGGAGGAGACTCAGGAGGAGGAGGAGACGGAGGAGGAGGAGGAGGAGGAGACGGAGGAGGAGGAGGAGGAGGAGACTCAGGAGGAGGAGGAGGAGACTCAGGAGGAGGAGGAGACTGAGGAGGAGGAGGAGGAGGAGGAGGAGGAGGAGGAGACTGAGGAGGAGGAGGAGGAGGAGAAGGAGGAGGAGACTCAGGAGGAGGAGGAGACGGAGGGAGAGGAGGAGGAGACGGAGGAGGAGGAGACTGAGGAGGAGGAGGAGGAGGAGACTGAGGAGGAGGGAGGAGGAGGAGGAGACTGAGGAGGAGGAGGAGGAGACTGAGGAGGAGGAGACTGAGGAGGAGGAGACTGAGGAGGAGGAGGAGACTGAGGAGGAGGAGGAGACTGAGGAGGAGGAGGAGACTGAGGAGGAGGAGACTGAGGAGGAGGAGGAGACTGAGGAGGAGGAGACTGAGGAGGAGGAGACTCAGGAGGAGGAGACTCAGGAGGAGGAGGAGGAGGAGGAGACTCAGGAGGAGGAGGAGGAGACTCAGGAGGAGGAGGAGGAGGAGACTCAGGAGGAGGAGGAGACTCAGGAGGAGGAGGAGGAGGAGACTCAGGAGGAGGAGGAGGAGGAGACTCAGGAGGAGGAGGAGGAGACTCAGGAGGAGGAGGAGGAGGAGACTCAGGAGGAGGAGGAGGAGACGGAGGAGGAGGAGGAGGAGACTGAGGAGGAGGAGGAGGAGGAGACTGAGGAGGAGGAGGAGGAGACGGAGGAGGAGGAGGAGGAGGAGACTGAGGAGGAGACTGAGGAGGAGGAGGAGGAGACTCAGGAGGAGGAGGAGGAGACGGAGGAGGAGGAGGAGGAGGAGGAGGAGGAGACTCAGGAGGAGGAGGAGGAGGAGACTGAGGAGGAGGAGGAGGAGGAGACTGAGGAGGAGGAGACTGAGGAGGAGGAGACTCAGGAGGAGACTCAGGAGGAGGAGGAGGAGGAGGAGGAGACTCAGGAGGAGGAGACTCAGGAGGAGGAGGAGGAGACTCAGGAGGAGGAGACTCAGGAGGAGGAGGAGGAGGAGACGGAGGAGACTGAGGAGGAGGAGACTGAGGAGGAGGAGGAGGAGGAGACTGAGGAGGAGGAGAAGGAGGAGGAGGAGGAGACTGAGGAGGAAGAGGAGGAGGAGGAGGAGACTGAGGAGGGAGACTGAGGAGAAGGAGGAGGAGACTGAGGAGGAGGAGGAGGAGACGGAGGAGGAGGAGACGGAGGAGGAGGAGGAGGAGGAGACGGAGGAGGAGGAGACGGAGGAGGAGGAGACTGAGGAGGAGGAGGAGACTGAGGAGGAGGAGACTGAGACTGAGGAGGAGGAGGAGGAGACTGAGGAGGAGGAGGAGGAGACTGAGGAGGAGGAGGAGGAGACTGAGGAGGAGGAGGAGGAGGAGGAGACTGAGGAGGAGGAGGAGGAGACTGAGGAGGAGACTGAGGAGGAGGAGGAGGAGGAGACTGAGGAGGAGGAGACGGAGGAGGAGGAGGAGGAGGAGGAGGAGACTGAGGAGGAGGAGGAGGAGACTGAGGAGGAGGAGGAGACTGAGGAGGAGGAGGAGAGGAGGAGACTGAGGAGGAGGAGGAGACTGAGGAGGAGGAGGAGACTGAGGAGGAGGAGGAGGAGGAGGAGGAGACGGAGGAGGAGGAGACGGAGGAGGAGGAGGAGGAGGAGACGGAGGAGGAGGAGATGGAGGAGGAGACTGAGGAGGAGGAGGAGGAGGAGGAGGAGACTGAGGAGGAGACGGAGGAGGAGGAGGAGACTGAGGAGGAGGAGACGGAGGAGGAGGAGACGGAGGAGGAGGAGACGGAGGAGGAGGAGACGGAGGAGGAGGAGACGGAGGAGGAGGAGGAGGAGACTGAGGAGGAGGAGGAGGAGGAGGAGGAGACTGAGGAGGAGGAGGAGGAGGAGGAGGAGACTGAGGAGGAGGAGGAGGAGACGGAGGAGGAGGAGGAGGAGGAGACTGAGGAGGAGACTGAGGAGGAGGAGGAGGAGACTCAGGAGGAGGAGGAGGAGACGGAGGAGGAGGAGGAGGAGGAGGAGGAGGAGACTCAGGAGGAGGAGGAGGAGGAGACTGAGGAGGAGGAGGAGGAGGAGACTGAGGAGGAGGAGACTGAGGAGGAGGAGACTCAGGAGGAGACTCAGGAGGAGGAGGAGGAGGAGGAGGAGACTCAGGAGGAGGAGACTCAGGAGGAGGAGGAGGAGACTCAGGAGGAGGAGACTCAGGAGGAGGAGGAGGAGGAGACGGAGGAGACTGAGGAGGAGGAGACTGAGGAGGAGGAGGAGGAGGAGACTGAGGAGGAGGAGAAGGAGGAGGAGGAGGAGACTGAGGAGGAAGAGGAGGAGGAGGAGGAGACTGAGGAGGAGACTGAGGAGAAGGAGGAGGAGACTGAGGAGGAGGAGGAGGAGACGGAGGAGGAGGAGACGGAGGAGGAGGAGGAGGAGGAGACGGAGGAGGAGGAGACGGAGGAGGAGGAGACTGAGGAGGAGGAGGAGACTGAGGAGGAGGAGACTGAGACTGAGGAGGAGGAGGAGGAGACTGAGGAGGAGGAGGAGGAGACTGAGGAGGAGGAGGAGGAGACTGAGGAGGAGGAGGAGGAGGAGGAGACTGAGGAGGAGGAGGAGGAGGAGACTGAGGAGGAGACTGAGGAGGAGGAGGAGGAGGAGACTGAGGAGGAGGAGACGGAGGAGGAGGAGGAGAGGAGGAGGAGACTGAGGAGGAGGAGGAGGAGACTGAGGAGGAGGAGGAGACTGAGGAGGAGGAGGAGGAGGAGACTGAGGAGGAGGAGGAGACTGAGGAGGAGGAGGAGACTGAGGAGGAGGAGGAGGAGGAGGAGGAGACGGAGGAGGAGGAGACGGAGGAGGAGGAGGAGGAGGAGACGGAGGAGGAGGAGATGGAGGAGGAGACTGAGGAGGAGGAGGAGGAGGAGGAGGAGACTGAGGAGGAGACGGAGGAGGAGGAGGAGACTGAGGAGGAGGAGACGGAGGAGGAGGAGACGGAGGAGGAGGAGACGGAGGAGGAGGAGACGGAGGAGGAGGAGGAGGAGACTGAGGAGGAGGAGGAGGAGGAGGAGGAGACTGAGGAGGAGACGGAGGAGGAGGAGGAGGAGGAGACTGAGGAGGAGGAGACGGAGGAGGAGGAGACGGAGGAGGAGGAGACGGAGGAGGAGGAGACGGAGGAGGAGGAGGAGGAGACTGAGGAGGAGGAGATGGAGGAGGAGGAGGAGGAGGAGGAGACTCAGGAGGAGACTCAGGAGGAGGAGGAGGAGACTGAGGAGGAGGAGGAGGAGACGGAGGAGGAGACTGAGGAGGAGGAGGAGGAGGAGGAGACTGAGGAGGAGGAGGAGGAGGAGGAGGAGACTGAGGAGGAGGAGGAGGAGGAGGAGACTGAGGAGGAGGAGGAGGAGGAGACTGAGGAGGAGGAGGAGGAGACTGAGGAGGAGGAGGAGGAGACTGAG